>CAMPDV010005674.1:0-26850 GCA_946699065.1 Loxodes magnus | reverse complement strand
CCTTAAAACTGAAATTCTATCTTCTTTTCTTACTTTACTTATTCACTTTTCTAAATACTTATTACTTCTCAAAGCATACTCCTTAAAACTGAAATTCTATCTTCTTTTCTTACTTTACTTCTTCACTTTTCTAAATACTTATTACTTCTCAAAGCATACTCCTTAAAACTAAAACTCTATCTTCTTTTCTTACTTTACTTATTCACTTTTCTAAATACTTATTACTTCTCAAAGCATACTCCTTAAAACTGAAATTCTATCTTCTTTTCTTACTTTACTTCTTCACTTTTCTAAATACTTATTACTTCTCAAAGCATACTCCTTAAAACTGAAATTCTATCTTCTTTTCTTACTTTACTTCTTCACTTTTCTAAATACTTATTACTTCTCAAAGCATACTCCTTAAAACTGAAATTCTATCTTCTTTTCTTACTTTACTTCTTCACTTTTCTAAATACTTATTACTTCTCAAAGCATACGCCTTAAAACTGAAATTCTATCTTCTTTTCTTACTTTACTTCTTGAACTTTTCTAAATACTTATTACTTCTCAAAGCATACTCCTTAAAACTGAAATTCTATCTTCTTTACTTACTTTACTTATTCACTTTTCTAAATACTTATTACTTCTCAAAGCATACTCCTTAAAACTGAAATTCTATCTTCTTTTCTTACTTTACTTATTCACTTTTCTAAATACTTATTACTTCTCAAAGCATACTCCTTAAAACTGAAATTCTATTTTCTTTTCTTACTTTACTTCTTCACTTTTTTAAATACTTATTACTTCTCAAAGCATACTCCTTAAAACTGAAATTCTATCTTCTTTTCTTACTTTACTTCTTCACTTTTCTAAATACTTATTACTTCTCAAAGCATACTCCTTAAAACTAAAACTCTATCTTCTTTTCTTACTTTACTTATTCACTTTTCTAAATACTTATTACTTCTCAAAGCATACTCCTTAAAACTGAAATTCTATCTTCTTTTCTTACTTTACTTCTTCACTTTTCTAAATACTTATTACTTCTCAAAGCATACTCCTTAAAACTGAAATTCTATTTTCTTTTCTTACTTTACTTCTTCACTTTTCTAAATACTTATTACTTCTCAAAGCATACTCCTTAAAACTGAAATTCTATCTTCTTTTCTTACTTTACTTCTTCACTTTTCTAAATACTTATTACTTCTCAAAGCATACTCCTTAAAACTGAAACTCTATCTTCTTTTCTTATTTTACTTCTTGAACTTTTCTAAATACTTATTACTTCTCAAAGCATACTCCTTAAAACTGAAATTCTATCTTCTTTTCTTACTTTACTTCTTCACTTTTCTATAGGCTAACTTTCATCTACAAGCAAATCTTGACAAAACGAATAAAGATTCGTGATTAATATTTTATTACTAACATTTTGGATTTTCTAAATCATATTTTAGTGCTTGCTACGAAAACTTATCATTAGATATTCTTTTCTTACTTTACTTCCTCACTTTTCTAAATACTTATTACTTCTCAAAGCATACTCCTTAAAACTGAAATTCTATCTTCTTTTCTTACTTTACTTCTTCACTTTTCTAAATACTTATTACTTCTCAAAGCATACTCCTTAAAACTGAAATTCTATCTTCTTTTCTTACTTTACTTCTTCACTTTTCTAAATACTTATTACTTCTCAAAGCATACTCCTTAAAACTGAAACTCTATCTTCTTTTCTTACTTTACTTCTTGAACTTTTCTAAATACTTATTACTTCTCAAAGCATACTCCTTAAAACTGAAATTCTATCTTCTTTTCTTACTTTACTTCTTCACTTTTCTATAGGCTAACTTTCATCTACAAGCAAATCTTGACAAAACGAATAAAGATTCGTGATTAATATTTTATTACTAACATTTTGGATTTTCTAAATATTATTTTAGTGCTTGCTACGAAAACTTATCATTAGATATTCTTTTCTTACTTTACTTCCTCACTTTTCTAAATACTTATTACTTCTCAAAGCATACTCCTTAAAACTGAAATTCTATCTTCTTTTCTTACTTTACTTCTTCACTTTTCTAAATACTTATTACTTCTCAAAGCATACTCCTTAAAACTGAAATTCTATCTTCTTTTCTTACTTTACTTCTTCACTTTTCTAAATACTTATTACTTCTCAAAGCATACTCCTTAAAACTGAAATTCTATCTTCTTTTCTTACTTTACTTCTTCACTTTTCTAAATACTTATTACTTCTCAAAGCATACTCCTTAAAACTGAAATTCTATCTTCTTTTCTTACTTTACTTCTTCACTTTTCTAAATACTTATTACTTCTCAAAGCATACGCCTTAAAACTGAAATTCTATCTTCTTTTCTTACTTTACTTCTTGAACTTTTCTAAATACTTATTACTTCTCAAAGCATACTCCTTAAAACTGAAATTCTATCTTCTTTACTTACTTTACTTATTCACTTTTCTAAA
Source organism: Loxodes magnus (assembly GCA_946699065.1). Classification (NCBI taxonomy): domain Eukaryota; phylum Ciliophora; class Karyorelictea; order Loxodida; family Loxodidae; genus Loxodes; species Loxodes magnus. The sequence goes on along the minus strand of CAMPDV010005674.1, from coordinate 24,387 downwards.
TACTTATTACTTCTCAAAGCATACTCCTTAAAACTGAAATTCTATCTTCTTTTCTTACTTTACTTATTCACTTTTCTAAATACTTATTACTTCTCAAAGCATACTCCTTAAAACTGAAATTCTATTTTCTTTTCTTACTTTACTTCTTCACTTTTCTAAATACTTATTACTTCTCAAAGCATACTCCTTAAAACTGAAATTCTATCTTCTTTTCTTACTTTACTTCTTCACTTTTCTAAATACTTATTACTTCTCAAAGCATACTCCTTAAAACTGAAACTCTATCTTCTTTTCTTATTTTACTTCTTGAACTTTTCTAAATACTTATTACTTCTCAAAGCATACTCCTTAAAACTGAAATTCTATCTTCTTTTCTTACTTTACTTCTTGAACTTTTCTAAATACTTATTACTTCTCAAAGCATACTCCTTAAAACTGAAATTCTATCTTCTTTTCTTACTTTACTTCTTCACTTTTCTAAATACTTATTACTTCTCAAAGCATACTCCTTAAAACTGAAATTCTATCTTCTTTTCTTATTTTACTTCTTGAACTTTTCTAAATACTTATTACTTCTCAAAGCATACTCCTTAAAACTGAAATTCTATCTTCTTTTCTTACTTTACTTCTTCACTTTTCTAAAATACTTATTACTTCTCAAAGCATACTCCTTAAAACTGAAATTCTATCTTCTTTTCTTACTTTACTTCTTGAACTTTTCTAAATACTTATTACTTCTCAAAGCATACGCCTTAAAACTGAAATTCTATTTTCTTTTCTTACTTTACTTATTCACTTTTCTAAATACTTATTACTTCTCAAAGCATACTCCTTAAAACTGAAATTCTATCTTCTTTTCTTACTTTACTTCTTCACTTTTTTAAATACTTATTACTTCTCAAAGCATACGCCTTAAAACTGAAATTCTATCTTCTTTTCTTACTTTACTTCTTGAACTTTTCTAAATACTTATTACTTCTCAAAGCATACTCCTTAAAACTGAAATTCTATCTTCTTTACTTACTTTACTTATTCACTTTTCTAAATACTTATTACTTCTCAAAGCATACTCCTTAAAACTGAAATTCTATCTTCTTTTCTTACTTTACTTATTCACTTTTTTAAATACTTATTACTTCTCAAAGCATACTCCTTAAAACTGAAATTCTATCTTCTTTTCTTACTTTACTTCTTCACTTTTCTAAATACTTATTACTTCTCAAAGCATACTCCTTAAAACTGAAATTCTATCTTCTTTTCTTACTTTACTTCTTGAACTTTTCTAAATACTTATTACTTCTCAAAGCATACTCCTTAAAACTGAAATTCTATCTTCTTTTCTTACTTTACTTCTTCACTTTTCTAAATACTTATTACTTCTCAAAGCATACTCCTTAAAACTGAAATTCTATCTTCTTTTCTTACTTTACTTCTTGAACTTTTCTAAATACTTATTACTTCTCAAAGCATACTCCTTAAAACTGAAATTCTATCTTCTTTACTTACTTTACTTATTCACTTTTCTAAATACTTATTACTTCTCAAAGCATACTCCTTAAAACTGAAATTCTATCTTCTTTTCTTACTTTACTTATTCACTTTTTTAAATACTTATTACTTCTCAAAGCATACTCCTTAAAACTGAAATTCTATCTTCTTTTCTTATTTTACTTCTTGAACTTTTCTAAATACTTATTACTTCTCAAAGCATACTCCTTAAAACTGAAATTCTATCTTCTTTTCTTACTTTACTTCTTGAACTTTTCTAAATACTTATTACTTCTCAAAGCATACTCCTTAAAACTGAAATTCTATCTTCTTTTCTTACTTTACTTCTTCACTTTTCTAAATACTTATTACTTCTCAAAGCATACTCCTTAAAACTGAAATTCTATCTTCTTTTCTTATTTTACTTCTTGAACTTTTCTAAATACTTATTACTTCTCAAAGCATACTCCTTAAAATTGAAACTCTATCTTCTTTTCTTATTTTACTTCTTCACTTTTCTAAATACTTATTACTTCTCAAAGCATACTCCTTAAAATTGAAATTCTATCTTCTTTTCTTATTTTACTTCTTGAACTTTTCTAAATACTTATTACTTCTCAAAGCATACTCCTTAAAACTGAAATTCTATCTTCTTTTCTTACTTTACTTCTTCACTTTTCTAAATACTTATTACTTCTCAAAGCATACTCCTTAAAATTGAAACTCTATCTTCTTTTCTTATTTTACTTCTTGAACTTTTCTAAATACTTATTACTTCTCAAAGCATACTCTTTAAAACTGAAATTCTATCTTCTTTTCTTACTTTACTTCTTCACTTTTCTAAATACTTATTACTTCTCAAAGCATACTCCTTAAAATTGAAACTCTATCTTCTTTTCTTATTTTACTTCTTCACTTTTTTAAATACTTATTACTTCTCAAAGCATACTCCTTAAAACTGAAATTCTATCTTCTTTTCTTATTTTACTTCTTGAACTTTTCTAAATACTTATTACTTCTCAAAGCATACTCCTTAAAATTGAAACTCTATCTTCTTTTCTTATTTTGCTTATTCACTTTTTTAAATACTTATTACTTCTCAAAGCATACTCCTTAAAACTGAAATTCTATCTTCTTTTCTTACTTTACTTCTTCACTTTTCTAAAATACTTATTACTTCTCAAAGCATACTCCTTAAAACTGAAATTCTATCTTCTTTTCTTACTTTACTTATTCACTTTTCTAAATACTTATTACTTCTCAAAGCATACTCCTTAAAACTGAAATTCTATCTTCTTTTCTTACTTTACTTCTTCACTTTTCTAAATACTTATTACTTCTCAAAGCATACTCCTTAAAACTGAAATTCTATCTTCTTTACTTACTTTACTTCTTCACTTTTCTAAAATACTTATTACTTCTCAAAGCATACTCCTTAAAACTGAAATTCTATCTTCTTTTCTTACTTTACTTCTTCACTTTTCTAAATACTTATTACTTCTCAAAGCATACTCCTTAAAACTGAAATTCTATCTTCTTTTCTTACTTTACTTCTTCACTTTTCTATAGGCTAACTTTCATCTACAAGCAAATCTTGACAAAACGAATAAAGATTCGTGATTAATATTTTATTACTAACATTTTGGATTTTCTAAATCATATTTTAGTGCTTGCTACGAAAACTTATCATTAGATATTCTTTTCTTACTTTACTTCTTCACTTTTCTAAATACTTATTACTTCTCAAAGCATACTCCTTAAAACTGAAATTCTATCTTCTTTTCTTACTTTACTTCTTCACTTTTCTAAATACTTATTACTTCTCAAAGCATACTCCTTAAAACTGAAATTCTATCTTCTTTTCTTACTTTACTTCTTCACTTTTCTAAATACTTATTACTTCTCAAAGCATACTCCTTAAAACTGAAACTCTATCTTCTTTTCTTACTTTACTTCTTGAACTTTTCTAAATACTTATTACTTCTCAAAGCATACTCCTTAAAACTGAAATTCTATCTTCTTTTCTTACTTTACTTCTTCACTTTTCTATAGGCTAACTTTCATCTACAAGCAAATCTTGACAAAACGAATAAAGATTCGTGATTAATATTTTATTACTAACATTTTGGATTTTCTAAATCATATTTTAGTGCTTGCTACGAAAACTTATCATTAGATATTCTTTTCTTACTTTACTTCTTCACTTTTCTAAATACTTATTACTTCTCAAAGCATACTCCTTAAAACTGAAATTCTATCTTCTTTTCTTACTTTACTTCTTCACTTTTCTAAATACTTATTACTTCTCAAAGCATACTCCTTAAAACTGAAATTCTATCTTCTTTTCTTACTTTACTTCTTCACTTTTCTAAATACTTATTACTTCTCAAAGCATACTCCTTAAAACTGAAACTCTATCTTCTTTTCTTACTTTACTTCTTGAACTTTTCTAAATACTTATTACTTCTCAAAGCATACTCCTTAAAACTGAAATTCTATCTTCTTTTCTTACTTTACTTCTTCACTTTTCTATAGGCTAACTTTCATCTACAAGCAAATCTTGACAAAACGAATAAAGATTCGTGATTAATATTTTATTACTAACATTTTGGATTTTCTAAATCATATTTTAGTGCTTGCTACGAAAACTTATCATTAGATATTCTTTTCTTACTTTACTTCTTCACTTTTCTAAATACTTATTACTTCTCAAAGCATACTCCTTAAAACTGAAATTCTATCTTCTTTTCTTACTTTACTTCTTCACTTTTCTAAATACTTATTACTTCTCAAAGCATACTCCTTAAAACTGAAATTCTATCTTCTTTTCTTACTTTACTTCTTCACTTTTCTAAATACTTATTACTTCTCAAAGCATACTCCTTAAAACTGAAACTCTATCTTCTTTTCTTACTTTACTTCTTGAACTTTTCTAAATACTTATTACTTCTCAAAGCATACTCCTTAAAACTGAAATTCTATCTTCTTTTCTTACTTTACTTCTTCACTTTTCTATAGGCTAACTTTCATCTACAAGCAAATCTTGACAAAACGAATAAAGATTCGTGATTAATATTTTATTACTAACATTTTGGATTTTCTAAATCATATTTTAGTGCTTGCTACGAAAACTTATCATTAGATATTCTTTTCTTACTTTACTTCCTCACTTTTCTAAATACTTATTACTTCTCAAAGCATACTCCTTAAAACTGAAATTCTATCTTCTTTTCTTACTTTACTTCTTCACTTTTCTAAATACTTATTACTTCTCAAAGCATACTCCTTAAAACTGAAATTCTATCTTCTTTTCTTACTTTACTTCTTCACTTTTCTAAATACTTATTACTTCTCAAAGCATACTCCTTAAAACTGAAATTCTATCTTCTTTTCTTACTTTACTTCTTCACTTTTCTAAATACTTATTACTTCTCAAAGCATACTCCTTAAAACTGAAACTCTATCTTCTTTTCTTATTTTACTTCTTGAACTTTTCTAAATACTTATTACTTCTCAAAGCATACTCCTTAAAACTGAAATTCTATCTTCTTTTCTTACTTTACTTCTTGAACTTTTCTAAATACTTATTACTTCTCAAAGCATACTCCTTAAAACTGAAATTCTATCTTCTTTTCTTACTTTACTTCTTCACTTTTCTAAATACTTATTACTTCTCAAAGCATACTCCTTAAAACTGAAATTCTATCTTCTTTTCTTATTTTACTTCTTGAACTTTTCTAAATACTTATTACTTCTCAAAGCATACTCCTTAAAACTGAAATTCTATCTTCTTTTCTTACTTTACTTCTTCACTTTTCTAAAATACTTATTACTTCTCAAAGCATACTCCTTAAAACTGAAATTCTATCTTCTTTTCTTACTTTACTTCTTGAACTTTTCTAAATACTTATTACTTCTCAAAGCATACGCCTTAAAACTGAAATTCTATTTTCTTTTCTTACTTTACTTATTCACTTTTCTAAATACTTATTACTTCTCAAAGCATACTCCTTAAAACTGAAATTCTATCTTCTTTTCTTACTTTACTTCTTCACTTTTCTAAAATACTTATTACTTCTCAAAGCATACTCCTTAAAACTGAAATTCTATCTTCTTTTCTTACTTTACTTCTTGAACTTTTCTAAATACTTATTACTTCTCAAAGCATACGCCTTAAAACTGAAATTCTATTTTCTTTTCTTACTTTACTTATTCACTTTTCTAAATACTTATTACTTCTCAAAGCATACTCCTTAAAACTGAAATTCTATCTTCTTTTCTTACTTTACTTATTCACTTTTTTAAATACTTATTACTTCTCAAAGCATACTCCTTAAAACTGAAATTCTATCTTCTTTTCTTACTTTACTTCTTCACTTTTCTAAATACTTATTACTTCTCAAAGCATACGCCTTAAAACTGAAATTCTATTTTCTTTTCTTACTTTACTTATTCACTTTTCTAAATACTTATTACTTCTCAAAGCATACTCCTTAAAACTGAAATTCTATCTTCTTTTCTTACTTTACTTATTCACTTTTTTAAATACTTATTACTTCTCAAAGCATACTCCTTAAAACTGAAACTCTATCTTCTTTTCTTATTTTACTTCTTGAACTTTTCTAAATACTTATTACTTCTCAAAGCATACTCCTTAAAACTGAAATTCTATCTTCTTTTCTTACTTTACTTCTTCACTTTTCTAAATACTTATTACTTCTCAAAGCATACTCCTTAAAACTGAAACTCTATCTTCTTTTCTTACTTTACTTCTTGAACTTTTCTAAATACTTATTACTTCTCAAAGCATACTCCTTAAAACTGAAATTCTATCTTCTTTTCTTACTTTACTTCTTCACTTTTCTATAGGCTAACTTTCATCTACAAGCAAATCTTGACAAAACGAATAAAGATTCGTGATTAATATTTTATTACTAACATTTTGGATTTTCTAAATCATATTTTAGTGCTTGCTACGAAAACTTATCATTAGATATTCTTTTCTTACTTTACTTCCTCACTTTTCTAAATACTTATTACTTCTCAAAGCATACTCCTTAAAACTGAAATTCTATCTTCTTTTCTTACTTTACTTCTTCACTTTTCTAAATACTTATTACTTCTCAAAGCATACTCCTTAAAACTGAAATTCTATCTTCTTTTCTTACTTTACTTCTTCACTTTTCTAAATACTTATTACTTCTCAAAGCATACTCCTTAAAACTGAAATTCTATCTTCTTTTCTTACTTTACTTCTTCACTTTTCTAAATACTTATTACTTCTCAAAGCATACTCCTTAAAACTGAAATTCTATCTTCTTTTCTTACTTTACTTCTTCACTTTTCTAAATACTTATTACTTCTCAAAGCATACGCCTTAAAACTGAAATTCTATCTTCTTTTCTTACTTTACTTCTTTCACTTTTCTAAATACTTATTACTTCTCAAAGCATACTCCTTAAAACTGAAATTCTATCTTCTTTTCTTACTTTACTTCTTCACTTTTCTAAATACTTATTACTTCTCAAAGCATACTCCTTAAAACTGAAACTCTATCTTCTTTTCTTATTTTACTTCTTGAACTTTTCTAAATACTTATTACTTCTCAAAGCATACTCCTTAAAACTGAAATTCTATCTTCTTTTCTTACTTTACTTCTTGAACTTTTCTAAATACTTATTACTTCTCAAAGCATACTCCTTAAAACTGAAATTCTATCTTCTTTTCTTACTTTACTTCTTCACTTTTCTAAATACTTATTACTTCTCAAAGCATACTCCTTAAAACTGAAATTCTATCTTCTTTTCTTATTTTACTTCTTGAACTTTTCTAAATACTTATTACTTCTCAAAGCATACTCCTTAAAACTGAAATTCTATCTTCTTTTCTTACTTTACTTCTTCACTTTTCTAAAATACTTATTACTTCTCAAAGCATACTCCTTAAAACTGAAATTCTATCTTCTTTTCTTACTTTACTTCTTGAACTTTTCTAAATACTTATTACTTCTCAAAGCATACGCCTTAAAACTGAAATTCTATTTTCTTTTCTTACTTTACTTATTCACTTTTCTAAATACTTATTACTTCTCAAAGCATACTCCTTAAAACTGAAATTCTATCTTCTTTTCTTACTTTACTTATTCACTTTTTTAAATACTTATTACTTCTCAAAGCATACTCCTTAAAACTGAAATTCTATCTTCTTTTCTTACTTTACTTCTTCACTTTTCTAAATACTTATTACTTCTCAAAGCATACGCCTTAAAACTGAAATTCTATTTTCTTTTCTTACTTTACTTATTCACTTTTCTAAATACTTATTACTTCTCAAAGCATACTCCTTAAAACTGAAATTCTATCTTCTTTTCTTACTTTACTTATTCACTTTTTTAAATACTTATTACTTCTCAAAGCATACTCCTTAAAACTGAAACTCTATCTTCTTTTCTTATTTTACTTCTTGAACTTTTCTAAATACTTATTACTTCTCAAAGCATACTCCTTAAAACTGAAATTCTATCTTCTTTTCTTACTTTACTTCTTCACTTTTCTAAATACTTATTACTTCTCAAAGCATACTCCTTAAAATTGAAACTCTATCTTCTTTTCTTATTTTACTTCTTGAACTTTTCTAAATACTTATTACTTCTCAAAGCATACTCCTTAAAACTGAAATTCTATCTTCTTTTCTTACTTTACTTCTTCACTTTTCTAAATACTTATTACTTCTCAAAGCATACTCCTTAAAATTGAAACTCTATCTTCTTTTCTTATTTTACTTCTTCACTTTTTTAAATACTTATTACTTCTCAAAGCATACTCCTTAAAACTGAAATTCTATCTTCTTTTCTTATTTTACTTCTTGAACTTTTCTAAATACTTATTACTTCTCAAAGCATACTCCTTAAAATTGAAACTCTATCTTCTTTTCTTATTTTGCTTATTCACTTTTTTAAATACTTATTACTTCTCAAAGCATACTCCTTAAAACTGAAATTCTATCTTCTTTTCTTACTTTACTTCTTCACTTTTCTAAATACTTATTACTTCTCAAAGCATACTCCTTAAAACTGAAATTCTATCTTCTTTTCTTACTTTACTTCTTCACTTTTCTAAATACTTATTACTTCTCAAAGCATACTCCTTAAAATTGAAACTCTATCTTCTTTTCTTATTTTACTTCTTCACTTTTTTAAATACTTATTACTTCTCAAAGCATACTCCTTAAAACTGAAATTCTATCTTCTTTTCTTATTTTACTTCTTGAACTTTTCTAAATACTTATTACTTCTCAAAGCATACTCCTTAAAATTGAAACTCTATCTTCTTTTCTTATTTTGCTTATTCACTTTTTTAAATACTTATTACTTCTCAAAGCATACTCCTTAAAACTGAAATTCTATCTTCTTTTCTTACTTTACTTCTTCACTTTTCTAAAATACTTATTACTTCTCAAAGCATACTCCTTAAAACTGAAATTCTATCTTCTTTTCTTACTTTACTTATTCACTTTTCTAAATACTTATTACTTCTCAAAGCATACTCCTTAAAACTGAAATTCTATCTTCTTTTCTTACTTTACTTCTTCACTTTTCTAAATACTTATTACTTCTCAAAGCATACTCCTTAAAACTGAAATTCTATCTTCTTTTCTTACTTTACTTCTTCACTTTTCTAAATACTTATTACTTCTCAAAGCATACTCCTTAAAACTGAAATTCTATCTTCTTTTCTTACTTTACTTCTTGAACTTTTCTAAATACTTATTACTTCTCAAAGCATACTCCTTAAAACTGAAATTCTATCTTCTTTTCTTACTTTACTTCTTGAACTTTTACTTAAATACTTATTACTTCTCAAAGCATACTCCTTAAAACTGAAATTCTATCTTCTTTTCTTACTTTACTTCTTCACTTTTCTAAATACTTATTACTTCTCAAAGCATACTCCTTAAAACTGAAATTCTATCTTCTTTACTTACTTTACTTATTCACTTTTCTAAAATACTTATTACTTCTCAAAGCATACTCCTTAAAACTGAAATTCTATCTTCTTTTCTTACTTTACTTCTTGAACTTTTCTAAATACTTATTACTTCTCAAAGCATACTCTTTAAAACTGAAATTCTATCTTCTTTACTTACTTTACTTATTCACTTTTCTAAATACTTATTACTTCTCAAAGCATACGCCTTAAAACTGAAATTCTATCTTCTTTTCTTACTTTACTTCTTGAACTTTTCTAAATACTTATTACTTCTCAAAGCATACTCCTTAAAACTGAAATTCTATCTTCTTTTCTTACTTTACTTCTTCACTTTTTTAAATACTTATTACTTCTCAAAGCATACGCCTTAAAACTGAAATTCTATTTTCTTTTCTTACTTTACTTCTTCACTTTTCTAAATACTTATTACTTCTCAAAGCATACTCCTTAAAACTGAAATTCTATTTTCTTTTCTTACTTTACTTCTTCACTTTTCTAAATACTTATTACTTCTCAAAGCATACTCCTTAAAATTGAAACTCTATCTTCTTTTCTTACTTTACTTATTCACTTTTCTAAATACTTATTACTTCTCAAAGCATACTCCTTAAAACTGAAATTCTATCTTCTTTTCTTACTTTACTTCTTCACTTTTCTAAATACTTATTACTTCTCAAAGCATACGCCTTAAAACTGAAATTCTATTTTCTTTTCTTACTTTACTTCTTCACTTTTCTAAATACTTATTACTTCTCAAAGCATACTCCTTAAAACTGAAATTCTATTTTCTTTTCTTACTTTACTTCTTCACTTTTCTAAATACTTATTACTTCTCAAAGCATACTCCTTAAAATTGAAACTCTATCTTCTTTTCTTACTTTACTTATTCACTTTTCTAAATACTTATTACTTCTCAAAGCATACTCCTTAAAACTGAAATTCTATCTTCTTTTCTTACTTTACGTATTCACTTTTCTAAATACTTATTACTTCTCAAAGCATACGCCTTAAAACTGAAATTCTATTTTCTTTTCTTACTTTACTTCTTCACTTTTCTAAATACTTATTACTTCTCAAAGCATACTCCTTAAAACTGAAATTCTATTTTCTTTTCTTACTTTACTTCTTCACTTTTCTAAATACTTATTACTTCTCAAAGCATACTCCTTAAAACTGAAATTCTATCTTCTTTTCTTACTTTACTTATTCACTTTTTTAAATACTTATTACTTCTCAAAGCATACTCCTTAAAACTGAAATTCTATCTTCTTTTCTTACTTTACTTCTTCACTTTTCTAAATACTTATTACTTCTCAAAGCATACTCCTTAAAACTGAAATTCTATCTTCTTTTCTTACTTTACTTCTTCACTTTTCTAAATACTTATTACTTCTCAAAGCATACTCCTTAAAACTGAAATTCTATCTTCTTTTCTTACTTTACTTCTTCACTTTTCTAAATACTTATTACTTCTCAAAGCATACTCCTTAAAACTGAAATTCTATCTTCTTTTCTTACTTTACTTCTTGAACTTTTCTAAATACTTATTACTTCTCAAAGCATACTCCTTAAAACTGAAATTCTATCTTCTTTTCTTACTTTACTTCTTCACTTTTCTAAATACTTATTACTTCTCAAAGCATACTCCTTAAAACTGAAATTCTATCTTCTTTTCTTACTTTACTTCTTCACTTTTCTAAATACTTATTACTTCTCAAAGCATACTCCTTAAAACTGAAACTCTATCTTCTTTTCTTACTTTACTTATTCACTTTTCTAAAATACTTATTACTTCTCAAAGCATACTCCTTAAAACTGAAATTCTATCTTCTTTTCTTACTTTACTTATTCACTTTTCTAAAATACTTATTACTTCTCAAAGCATACTCCTTAAAACTGTAATTCTATCTTCTTTTCTTACTTTACTTCTTCACTTTTCTAAATACTTATTACTTCTCAAAGCATACTCCTTAAAATTGAAACTCTATCTTCTTTTCTTATTTTGCTTATTCACTTTTTTAAATACTTATTACTTCTCAAAGCATACTCCTTAAAACTGAAATTCTATCTTCTTTTCTTACTTTACTTATTCACTTTTCTAAATACTTATTACTTCTCAAAGCATACTCCTTAAAACTGAAATTCTATCTTCTTTTCTTACTTTACTTATTCACTTTTCTAAATACTTATTACTTCTCAAAGCATACTCCTTAAAACTGAAATTCTATCTTCTTTTCTTACTTTACTTATTCACTTTTCTAAATACTTATTACTTCTCAAAGCATACTCCTTAAAACTGAAATTCTATCTTCTTTTCTTACTTTACGTATTCACTTTTCTAAATACTTATTACTTCTCAAAGCATACTCCTTAAAACTGAAATTCTATCTTCTTTTCTTACTTTACTTCTTGAACTTTTCTAAATACTTATTACTTCTCAAAGCATACTCTTTAAAACTGAAATTCTATCTTCTTTTCTTACTTTACTTCTTCACTTTTCTAAATACTTATTACTTCTCAAAGCATACTCCTTAAAACTGAAATTCTATCTTCTTTACTTACTTTACTTATTCACTTTTCTAAAATACTTATTACTTCTCAAAGCATACTCCTTAAAACTGAAACTCTATCTTCTTTTCTTACTTTACTTCTTGAACTTTTCTAAATACTTATTACTTCTCAAAGCATACTCTTTAAAACTGAAATTCTATCTTCTTTACTTACTTTACTTCTTCACTTTTCTAAATACTTATTACTTCTCAAAGCATACGCCTTAAAACTGAAATTCTATCTTCTTTTCTTACTTTACTTCTTGAACTTTTCTAAATACTTATTACTTCTCAAAGCATACTCCTTAAAACTGAAATTCTATCTTCTTTTCTTACTTTACTTCTTCACTTTTCTAAATACTTATTACTTCTCAAAGCATACTCCTTAAAATTGAAACTCTATCTTCTTTTCTTATTTTGCTTATTCACTTTTTTAAATACTTATTACTTCTCAAAGCATACTCCTTAAAACTGAAATTCTATCTTCTTTTCTTACTTTACTTCTTCACTTTTCTAAAATACTTATTACTTCTCAAAGCATACTCCTTAAAACTGAAATTCTATCTTCTTTTCTTACTTTACTTATTCACTTTTCTAAATACTTATTACTTCTCAAAGCATACTCCTTAAAACTGAAATTCTATCTTCTTTTCTTACTTTACTTCTTCACTTTTCTAAATACTTATTACTTCTCAAAGCATACTCCTTAAAACTGAAATTCTATCTTCTTTACTTACTTTACTTCTTCACTTTTCTAAAATACTTATTACTTCTCAAAGCATACTCCTTAAAACTGAAATTCTATCTTCTTTTCTTACTTTACTTCTTGAACTTTTCTAAATACTTATTACTTCTCAAAGCATACTCCTTAAAACTGAAATTCTATCTTCTTTTCTTACTTTACTTCTTGAACTTTTCTAAATACTTATTACTTCTCAAAGCATACTCTTTAAAACTGAAATTCTATCTTCTTTTCTTACTTTACTTCTTCACTTTTCTAAATACTTATTACTTCTCAAAGCATACTCCTTAAAACTGAAATTCTATCTTCTTTACTTACTTTACTTATTCACTTTTCTAAAATACTTATTACTTCTCAAAGCATACTCCTTAAAACTGAAACTCTATCTTCTTTTCTTACTTTACTTCTTGAACTTTTCTAAATACTTATTACTTCTCAAAGCATACTCTTTAAAACTGAAATTCTATCTTCTTTACTTACTTTACTTATTCACTTTTCTAAATACTTATTACTTCTCAAAGCATACGCCTTAAAACTGAAATTCTATCTTCTTTTCTTACTTTACTTCTTGAACTTTTCTAAATACTTATTACTTCTCAAAGCATACTCCTTAAAACTGAAATTCTATCTTCTTTTCTTACTTTACTTCTTCACTTTTTTAAATACTTATTACTTCTCAAAGCATACTCCTTAAAACTGAAATTCTATTTTCTTTTCTTACTTTACTTCTTCACTTTTCTAAATACTTATTACTTCTCAAAGCATACTCCTTAAAACTGAAATTCTATTTTCTTTTCTTACTTTACTTATTCACTTTTCTAAATACTTATTACTTCTCAAAGCATACTCCTTAAAACTGAAACTCTATCTTCTTTTCTTATTTTACTTATTCACTTTTCTAAATACTTATTACTTCTCAAAGCATACGCCTTAAAACTGAAATTCTATCTTCTTTTCTTACTTTACTTCTTGAACTTTTCTAAATACTTATTACTTCTCAAAGCATACTCCTTAAAACTGAAATTCTATCTTCTTTTCTTACTTTACTTCTTCACTTTTCTAAATACTTATTACTTCTCAAAGCATACGCCTTAAAACTGAAATTCTATTTTCTTTTCTTACTTTACTTCTTCACTTTTCTAAATACTTATTACTTCTCAAAGCATACTCCTTAAAACTGAAATTCTATTTTCTTTTCTTACTTTACTTCTTCACTTTTCTAAATACTTATTACTTCTCAAAGCATACTCCTTAAAATTGAAACTCTATCTTCTTTTCTTACTTTACTTATTCACTTTTCTAAATACTTATTACTTCTCAAAGCATACTCCTTAAAACTGAAATTCTATCTTCTTTTCTTACTTTACGTATTCACTTTTCTAAATACTTATTACTTCTCAAAGCATACGCCTTAAAACTGAAATTCTATTTTCTTTTCTTACTTTACTTCTTCACTTTTCTAAATACTTATTACTTCTCAAAGCATACTCCTTAAAACTGAAATTCTATTTTCTTTTCTTACTTTACTTCTTCACTTTTCTAAATACTTATTACTTCTCAAAGCATACTCCTTAAAACTGAAATTCTATCTTCTTTTCTTACTTTACTTATTCACTTTTTTAAATACTTATTACTTCTCAAAGCATACTCCTTAAAACTGAAATTCTATCTTCTTTTCTTACTTTACTTCTTCACTTTTCTAAATACTTATTACTTCTCAAAGCATACTCCTTAAAACTGAAATTCTATCTTCTTTTCTTACTTTACTTCTTCACTTTTCTAAATACTTATTACTTCTCAAAGCATACTCCTTAAAACTGAAATTCTATCTTCTTTTCTTACTTTACTTCTTCACTTTTCTAAATACTTATTACTTCTCAAAGCATACTCCTTAAAACTGAAATTCTATCTTCTTTTCTTACTTTACTTCTTGAACTTTTCTAAATACTTATTACTTCTCAAAGCATACTCCTTAAAACTGAAATTCTATCTTCTTTTCTTACTTTACTTCTTCACTTTTCTAAATACTTATTACTTCTCAAAGCATACTCCTTAAAACTGAAATTCTATCTTCTTTTCTTACTTTACTTCTTCACTTTTCTAAATACTTATTACTTCTCAAAGCATACTCCTTAAAACTGAAATTCTATCTTCTTTTCTTACTTTACTTCTTCACTTTTCTAAATACTTATTACTTCTCAAAGCATACTCCTTAAAACTGAAATTCTATCTTCTTTACTTACTTTACTTATTCACTTTTCTAAAATACTTATTACTTCTCAAAGCATACTCCTTAAAACTGAAATTCTATCTTCTTTTCTTACTTTACTTCTTGAACTTTTCTAAATACTTATTACTTCTCAAAGCATACTCTTTAAAACTGAAATTCTATCTTCTTTTCTTACTTTACTTCTTCACTTTTCTAAATACTTATTACTTCTCAAAGCATACTCCTTAAAACTGAAATTCTATCTTCTTTACTTACTTTACTTATTCACTTTTCTAAAATACTTATTACTTCTCAAAGCATACTCCTTAAAACTGAAACTCTATCTTCTTTTCTTACTTTACTTCTTGAACTTTTCTAAATACTTATTACTTCTCAAAGCATACTCTTTAAAACTGAAATTCTATCTTCTTTACTTACTTTACTTCTTCACTTTTCTAAATACTTATTACTTCTCAAAGCATACGCCTTAAAACTGAAATTCTATCTTCTTTTCTTACTTTACTTCTTGAACTTTTCTAAATACTTATTACTTCTCAAAGCATACTCCTTAAAACTGAAATTCTATCTTCTTTTCTTACTTTACTTCTTCACTTTTCTAAATACTTATTACTTCTCAAAGCATACTCCTTAAAACTGAAACTCTATCTTCTTTTCTTACTTTACTTATTCACTTTTCTAAAATACTTATTACTTCTCAAAGCATACTCCTTAAAACTGAAATTCTATCTTCTTTTCTTACTTTACTTATTCACTTTTCTAAAATACTTATTACTTCTCAAAGCATACTCCTTAAAACTGAAATTCTATCTTCTTTTCTTACTTTACTTCTTCACTTTTCTAAATACTTATTACTTCTCAAAGCATACTCCTTAAAATTGAAACTCTATCTTCTTTTCTTATTTTGCTTATTCACTTTTTTAAATACTTATTACTTCTCAAAGCATACTCCTTAAAACTGAAATTCTATCTTCTTTTCTTACTTTACTTCTTCACTTTTCTAAAATACTTATTACTTCTCAAAGCATACTCCTTAAAACTGAAATTCTATCTTCTTTTCTTACTTTACTTATTCACTTTTCTAAATACTTATTACTTCTCAAAGCATACTCCTTAAAACTGAAATTCTATCTTCTTTTCTTACTTTACTTCTTCACTTTTCTAAATACTTATTACTTCTCAAAGCATACTCCTTAAAACTGAAATTCTATCTTCTTTACTTACTTTACTTATTCACTTTTCTAAAATACTTATTACTTCTCAAAGCATACTCCTTAAAACTGAAATTCTATCTTCTTTTCTTACTTTACTTCTTGAACTTTTCTAAATACTTATTACTTCTCAAAGCATACTCTTTAAAACTGAAATTCTATCTTCTTTTCTTACTTTACTTCTTCACTTTTCTAAATACTTATTACTTCTCAAAGCATACTCCTTAAAACTGAAACTCTATCTTCTTTACTTACTTTACTTATTCACTTTTCTAAAATACTTATTACTTCTCAAAGCATACTCCTTAAAACTGAAACTCTATCTTCTTTTCTTACTTTACTTCTTGAACTTTTCTAAATACTTATTACTTCTCAAAGCATACTCTTTAAAACTGAAATTCTATCTTCTTTACTTACTTTACTTCTTCACTTTTCTAAATACTTATTACTTCTCAAAGCATACGCCTTAAAACTGAAATTCTATCTTCTTTTCTTACTTTACTTCTTGAACTTTTCTAAATACTTATTACTTCTCAAAGCATACTCCTTAAAACTGAAATTCTATCTTCTTTTCTTACTTTACTTCTTAACTTTTTTAAATACTTATTACTTCTCAAAGCATACTCCTTAAAACTGAAATTCTATTTTCTTTTCTTACTTTACTTCTTCACTTTTCTAAATACTTATTACTTCTCAAAGCATACTCCTTAAAACTGAAATTCTATTTTCTTTTCTTACTTTACTTCTTCACTTTTCTAAATACTTATTACTTCTCAAAGCATACTCCTTAAAACTGAAATTCTATCTTCTTTACTTACTTTACTTATTCACTTTTCTAAATACTTATTACTTCTCAAAGCATACGCCTTAAAACTGAAATTCTATCTTCTTTTCTTACTTTACTTCTTGAACTTTTCTAAATACTTATTACTTCTCAAAGCATACTCCTTAAAACTGAAATTCTATCTTCTTTTCTTACTTTACTTCTTCACTTTTCTAAATACTTATTACTTCTCAAAGCATACGCCTTAAAACTGAAATTCTATTTTCTTTTCTTACTTTACTTCTTCACTTTTCTAAATACTTATTACTTCTGAAAGCATACTCCTTAAAACTGAAATTCTATTTTCTTTTCTTACTTTACTTCTTCACTTTTCTAAATACTTATTACTTCTCAAAGCATACTCCTTAAAACTGAAACTCTATCTTCTTTTCTTACTTTACTTATTCACTTTTCTAAAATACTTATTACTTCTCAAAGCATACTCCTTAAAACTGAAATTCTATCTTCTTTTCTTACTTTACTTATTCACTTTTCTAAAATACTTATTACTTCTCAAAGCATACTCCTTAAAACTGAAATTCTATCTTCTTTTCTTACTTTACTTCTTCACTTTTCTAAATACTTATTACTTCTCAAAGCATACTCCTTAAAACTGAAATTCTATCTTCTTTACTTACTTTACGTATTCACTTTTCTAAAATACTTATTACTTCTCAAAGCATACTCCTTAAAACTGAAATTCTATCTTCTTTTCTTACTTTACTTCTTCACTTTTCTAAATACTTATTACTTCTCAAAGCATACTCCTTAAAACTGAAATTCTATCTTCTTTTCTTATTTTACTTCTTGAACTTTTCTAAATACTTATTACTTCTCAAAGCATACTCCTTAAAATTGAAACTCTATCTTCTTTTCTTATTTTGCTTATTCACTTTTTTAAATACTTATTACTTCTCAAAGCATACTCCTTAAAACTGAAATTCTATCTTCTTTTCTTACTTTACTTATTCACTTTTCTAAATACTTATTACTTCTCAAAGCATACTCCTTAAAACTGAAATTCTATCTTCTTTTCTTATTTTACTTCTTGAACTTTTCTAAATACTTATTACTTCTCAAAGCATACTCCTTAAAACTGAAACTCTATCTTCTTTTCTTATTTTGCTTATTCACTTTTTTAAATACTTATTACTTCTCAAAGCATACTCCTTAAAACTGAAATTCTATCTTCTTTTCTTACTTTACTTCTTCACTTTTCTAAATACTTATTACTTCTCAAAGCATACTCCTTAAAACTGAAATTCTATCTTCTTTTCTTACTTTACTTATTCACTTTTCTAAATACTTATTACTTCTCAAAGCATACTCCTTAAAACTGAAATTCTATCTTCTTTTCTTACTTTACTTCTTCACTTTTTTAAATACTTATTACTTCTCAAAGCATACTCCTTAAAACTGAAATTCTATCTTCTTTTCTTACTTTACTTCTTCACTTTTCTAAATACTTATTACTTCTCAAAGCATACTCCTTAAAACTGAAATTCTATCTTCTTTTCTTACTTTACTTCTTCACTTTTCTAAATACTTATTACTTCTCAAAGCATACTCTTTAAAACTGAAATTCTATCTTCTTTTCTTACTTTACTTATTCACTTTTCTAAATACTTATTACTTCTCAAAGCATACTCTTTAAAACTGAAATTCTATCTTCTTTTCTTACTTTACTTCTTCACTTTTCTAAATACTTATTACTTCTCAAAGCATACTCCTTAAACTGAAATTCTATCTTCTTTTCTTACTTTACTTCTTCACTTTTCTAAATACTTATTACTTCTCAAAGCATACTCTTTAAAACTGAAATTCTATCTTCTTTTCTTACTTTACTTATTCACTTTTCTAAATACTTATTACTTCTCAAAGCATACTCCTTAAAACTGAAATTCTATCTTCTTTTCTTACTTTACTTCTTCACTTTTCTAAATACTTATTACTTCTCAAAGCATACTCCTTAAAACTGAAATTCTATCTTCTTTTCTTACTTTACTTCTTCACTTTTTTAAATACTTATTACTTCTCAAAGCATACTCTTTAAAACTGAAACTCTATCTTCTTTTCTTACTTTACTTCTTGAACTTTTCTAAATACTTATTACTTCTCAAAGCATACTCTTTAAAACTAAAACTCTATCTTCTTTTCTTACTTTACTTCTTCACTTTTCTAAATACTTATTACTTCTCAAAGCATACTCCTTAAAACTGAAATTCTATCTTCTTTTCTTATTTTACTTCTTGAACTTTTCTAAATACTTATTACTTCTCAAAGCATACTCCTTAAAACTGAAACTCTATCTTCTTTTCTTATTTTGCTTATTCACTTTTTTAAATACTTATTACTTCTCAAAGCATACTCCTTAAAACTGAAATTCTATCTTCTTTTCTTACTTTACTTATTCACTTTTCTAAATACTTATTACTTCTCAAAGCATACTCCTTAAAACTGAAATTCTATCTTCTTTTCTTATTTTACTTCTTGAACTTTTCTAAATACTTATTACTTCTCAAAGCATACTCCTTAAAACTAAAACTCTATCTTCTTTTCTTACTTTACTTATTCACTTTTTTAAATACTTATTACTTCTCAAAGCATACTCCTTAAAACTGAAATTCTATCTTCTTTTCTTACTTTACTTCTTCACTTTTCTAAATACTTATTACTTCTCAAAGCATACTCCTTAAAACTGAAATTCTATCTTCTTTTCTTACTTTACTTCTTCACTTTTCTAAATACTTATTACTTCTCAAAGCATACTCCTTAAAACTGAAATTCTATCTTCTTTTCTTACTTTACTTATTCACTTTTCTAAATACTTATTACTTCTCAAAGCATACTCCTTAAAACTGAAATTCTATCTTCTTTTCTTACTTTACTTCTTCACTTTTCTAAATACTTATTACTTCTCAAAGCATACTCCTTAAAACTGAAATTCTATCTTCTTTTCTTACTTTACTTATTCACTTTTCTAAATACTTATTACTTCTCAAAGCATACTCTTTAAAACTGAAATTCTATCTTCTTTTCTTACTTTACTTATTCACTTTTCTAAATACTTATTACTTCTCAAAGCATACTCTTTAAAACTGAAATTCTATCTTCTTTTCTTACTTTACTTCTTGAACTTTTCTAAATACTTATTACTTCTCAAAGCATACTCCTTAAAACTGAAATTCTATCTTCTTTTCTTACTTTACTTCTTCACTTTTCTAAATACTTATTACTTCTCAAAGCATACGCCTTAAAACTGAAATTCTATCTTCTTTTCTTACTTTACTTCTTGAACTTTTCTAAATACTTATTACTTCTCAAAGCATACTCCTTAAAACTGAAATTCTATCTTCTTTTCTTACTTTACTTATTCACTTTTCTAAATACTTATTACTTCTCAAAGCATACTCCTTAAAACTGAAATTCTATCTTCTTTTCTTACTTTACTTCTTCACTTTTCTAAATACTTATTACTTCTCAAAGCATACTCCTTAAAACTGAAATTCTATCTTCTTTTCTTACTTTACTTCTTCACTTTTTTAAATACTTATTACTTCTCAAAGCATACTCTTTAAAACTGAAACTCTATCTTCTTTTCTTACTTTACTTCTTGAACTTTTCTAAATACTTATTACTTCTCAAAGCATACTCTTTAAAACTGAAATTCTATCTTCTTTTCTTACTTTACTTATTCACTTTTCTAAATACTTATTACTTCTCAAAGCATACTCCTTAAAACTGAAATTCTATCTTCTTTTCTTACTTTACTTCTTCACTTTTTTAAATACTTATTACTTCTCAAAGCATACTCCTTAAAACTGAAATTCTATCTTCTTTTCTTACTTTACTTCTTCACTTTTCTAAATACTTATTACTTCTCAAAGCATACTCCTTAAAACTGAAATTCTATCTTCTTTTCTTACTTTACTTCTTCACTTTTCTAAATACTTATTACTTCTCAAAGCATACTCTTTAAAACTGAAATTCTATCTTCTTTTCTTACTTTACTTATTCACTTTTCTAAATACTTATTACTTCTCAAAGCATACTCTTTAAAACTGAAATTCTATCTTCTTTTCTTACTTTACTTCTTCACTTTTCTAAATACTTATTACTTCTCAAAGCATACTCCTTAAAACTGAAATTCTATCTTCTTTTCTTACTTTACTTCTTCACTTTTCTAAATACTTATTACTTCTCAAAGCATACTCTTTAAAACTGAAATTCTATCTTCTTTTCTTACTTTACTTATTCACTTTTCTAAATACTTATTACTTCTCAAAGCATACTCCTTAAAACTGAAATTCTATCTTCTTTTCTTACTTTACTTCTTCACTTTTCTAAATACTTATTACTTCTCAAAGCATACTCCTTAAAACTGAAATTCTATCTTCTTTTCTTACTTTACTTCTTCACTTTTTTAAATACTTATTACTTCTCAAAGCATACTCTTTAAAACTGAAATTCTATCTTCTTTACTTACTTTACTTATTCACTTTTCTAAAATACTTATTACTTCTCAAAGCATACTCCTTAAAACTGAAACTCTATCTTCTTTTCTTACTTTACTTCTTGAACTTTTCTAAATACTTATTACTTCTCAAAGCATACTCTTTAAAACTGAAATTCTATCTTCTTTACTTACTTTACTTCTTCACTTTTCTAAATACTTATTACTTCTCAAAGCATACGCCTTAAAACTGAAATTCTATCTTCTTTTCTTACTTTACTTCTTGAACTTTTCTAAATACTTATTACTTCTCAAAGCATACTCCTTAAAACTGAAATTCTATCTTCTTTTCTTACTTTACTTCTTCACTTTTTTAAATACTTATTACTTCTCAAAGCATACTCCTTAAAACTGAAATTCTATTTTCTTTTCTTACTTTACTTCTTCACTTTTCTAAATACTTATTACTTCTCAAAGCATACTCCTTAAAACTGAAATTCTATTTTCTTTTCTTACTTTACTTCTTCACTTTTCTAAATACTTATTACTTCTCAAAGCATACTCCTTAAAACTGAAATTCTATCTTCTTTACTTACTTTACTTATTCACTTTTCTAAATACTTATTACTTCTCAAAGCATACGCCTTAAAACTGAAATTCTATCTTCTTTTCTTACTTTACTTCTTGAACTTTTCTAAATACTTATTACTTCTCAAAGCATACTCCTTAAAACTGAAATTCTATCTTCTTTTCTTACTTTACTTATTCACTTTTCTAAATACTTATTACTTCTCAAAGCATACTCCTTAAAACTGAAATTCTATCTTCTTTTCTTACTTTACTTCTTCACTTTTCTAAATACTTATTACTTCTCAAAGCATACTCCTTAAAACTGAAATTCTATCTTCTTTTCTTACTTTACTTCTTCACTTTTTTAAATACTTATTACTTCTCAAAGCATACTCTTTAAAACTGAAACTCTATCTTCTTTTCTTACTTTACTTCTTGAACTTTTCTAAATACTTATTACTTCTCAAAGCATACTCTTTAAAACTGAAATTCTATCTTCTTTTCTTACTTTACTTATTCACTTTTCTAAATACTTATTACTTCTCAAAGCATACTCCTTAAAACTGAAATTCTATCTTCTTTTCTTACTTTACTTCTTCACTTTTTTAAATACTTATTACTTCTCAAAGCATACTCCTTAAAACTGAAATTCTATCTTCTTTTCTTACTTTACTTCTTCACTTTTCTAAATACTTATTACTTCTCAAAGCATACTCCTTAAAACTGAAATTCTATCTTCTTTTCTTACTTTACTTCTTCACTTTTCTAAATACTTATTACTTCTCAAAGCATACTCCTTAAAACTGAAATTCTATTTTCTTTTCTTACTTTACTTCTTCACTTTTCTAAATACTTATTACTTCTCAAAGCATACTCCTTAAAACTGAAATTCTATCTTCTTTTCTTACTTTACTTCTTCACTTTTCTAAATACTTATTACTTCTCAAAGCATACTCCTTAAAACTGAAATTCTATCTTCTTTTCTTACTTTACTTCTTCACTTTTCTAAATACTTATTACTTCTCAAAGCATACTCCTTAAAACTGAAATTCTATCTTCTTTTCTTACTTTACTTCTTCACTTTTTTAAATACTTATTACTTCTCAAAGCATACTCCTTAAAACTGAAATTCTATCTTCTTTTCTTACTTTACTTCTTCACTTTTTTAAATACTTATTACTTCTCAAAGCATACTCCTTAAAACTGAAATTCTATTTTCTTTTCTTACTTTACTTCTTCACTTTTCTAAATACTTATTACTTCTCAAAGCATACTCCTTAAAACTGAAACTCTATCTTCTTTTCTTATTTTGCTTATTCACTTTTTTAAATACTTATTACTTCTCAAAGCATACTCCTTAAAACTGAAATTCTATCTTCTTTTCTTACTTTACTTCTTCACTTTTCTAAATACTTATTACTTCTCAAAGCATACTCCTTAAAACTGAAATTCTATCTTCTTTTCTTACTTTACTTCTTCACTTTTCTAAATACTTATTACTTCTCAAAGCATACTCTTTAAAACTGAAATTCTATCTTCTTTTCTTACTTTACTTCTTCACTTTTCTAAATACTTATTACTTCTCAAAGCATACTCTTTAAAACTGAAACTCTATCTTCTTTTCTTATTTTGCTTATTCACTTTTTTAAATACTTATTACTTCTCAAAGCATACTCCTTAAAACTGAAATTCTATCTTCTTTTCTTACTTTACTTCTTCACTTTTCTAAATACTTATTACTTCTCAAAGCATACTCTTTAAAACTGAAACTCTATCTTCTTTTCTTATTTTGCTTATTCACTTTTTTAAATACTTATTACTTCTCAAAGCATACTCCTTAAAACTGAAATTCTATCTTCTTTTCTTACTTTACTTCTTCACTTTTCTAAATACTTATTACTTCTCAAAGCATACTCCTTAAAACTGAAATTCTATCTTCTTTTCTTACTTTACTTCTTCACTTTTCTAAATACTTATTACTTCTCAAAGCATACTCCTTAAAACTGAAATTCTATCTTCTTTTCTTACTTTACTTCTTCACTTTTCTAAATACTTATTACTTCTCAAAGCATACTCTTTAAAACTGAAATTCTATCTTCTTTTCTTACTTTACTTATTCACTTTTCTAAATACTTATTACTTCTCAAAGCATACTCCTTAAAACTGAAATTCTATCTTCTTTTCTTACTTTACTTCTTCACTTTTCTAAATACTTATTACTTCTCAAAGCATACTCTTTAAAACTGAAATTCTATCTTCTTTTCTTACTTTACTTCTTCACTTTTCTAAATACTTATTACTTCTCAAAGCATACTCCTTAAAACTGAAATTCCATC
>CAMPDV010005673.1:0-26109 GCA_946699065.1 Loxodes magnus | reverse complement strand
TCTTTATAACTATTATATAAGCTTCAACACTTAAAAACTAAAATCACTCTTCTTTTCTTACTTTTCTTCTTCACTTTACTTTTAAACTAACTACTCTTTTCTTATCAAAACTTCAACACTTAAAAACTGAAATCACTCTTCTTTTCTTACTTTTCTTCTTCACTTTACTTTCAAAACTAGCTACTTTTTATAACTCTTATCTTATCAAAGCTTATTGACTTAAAAACTGAAATTATTCTTCTTTTCTTACTTTTCTTCTTCACTTTACTTTCAAAACTAACTACTCTTTATAACTCTTATCTTATCAAAGCATATTGACTTAAAAACTGAAATTATTCTTCTTTTCTTACTTTTCTTCTTCACTTTACTTTCAAAACTAACTACTCTTTTCTTATCAAAGCTTCAACACTTAAAAACTAAAATCACTCTTCTTTTCTTACTTTTCTTCTCCACTTTACTTTCAAAACTAACTACTCTTTTCTTATCAAAGCTTCAACACTTAAAAACTGAAATCACTCTTCTTTTCTTACTTTTCTTCTTCACTTTACTTTTAAACTAACTACTCTTTTCTTATCAAAACTTCAACACTTAAAAACTGAAATCACTCTTCTTTTCTTACTTTTCTTCTCCACTTTACTTTCAAAACTAACTACTCTTTTCTTATCAAAGCTTCAACACTTAAAAACTGAAATCACTCTTCTTTTCTTACTTTTCTTCTTCACTTTACTTTCAAAACTTACTACTCTTTATAACTCTTATCTTATCAAAGCTTATTGACTTAAAAACTGATATTATTTTTCTTTTCTTACTTTTCTTCTTCACTTTACTTTAAAACTAACTACTCTTATCAAAGCTTCAACACTTAAAAACTGAAATCACTTTTCTTTTCTTACTTTTCTTCTTCACTTTACTTTTAAACTAACTACTCTTTTCTTATCAAAACTTCAACACTTAAAAACTGAAATCACTCTTCTTTTCTTACTTTTCTTCTTCACTTTACTTTCAAAACTAACTACTCTTATAAAAGCTTCAACACTTCAAAACTGAAATCACTCTTCTTTTCTTACTTTTCTTCTTCACTTTACTTTAAAAACTAACTACTCTTTTCTTATCAAAGCTTCAACACTTAAAAACTGAAATCACTCTTCTTTTCTTACTTTTCTTCTTCCCTTTACTTTCAAAACTAACTACTCTTATCTTATCAAAGCTTATTGACTTAAAAACTGAAATCACTCTTCTTTTCTTACTTTTCTTCTTCACTTTACTTTCAAAACTAACTACTCTTTTCTTATCAAAGCTTAAACACTTAAAAACTGAAATCACTCTTCTTTTCTTACTTTTCTTCTTCACTTTACTTTTAAACTAACTACTCTTTTCTTATCAAAACTTCAACACTTAAAAACTGAAATCACTCTTCTATTCTTACTTTTCTTCTTCACTTTACTTTTAAACTAACTACTCTTTTCTTATCAAAGCTTCAACACTTAAAAACTGAAATCACTCTTCTTTTCTTACTTTTCTTCTTCACTTTACTTTCAAAACTAACTACTCTTTATAACTCTTATCTTTTCAAAGCTTATTGACTTAAAAACTGAAATTATTCTTCTTTTCTTACTTTTCTTCTTCACTTTACTTTTAAACTAACTACTCTTTTCTTATCAAAACTTCAACACTTAAAAACTGAAATCACTCTTCTTTTCTTACTTTTCTTCTTCACTTTACTTTTAAACTAGCTACTCTTTTCTTATCAAAGCTTCAACACTTAAAAACTGAAATCACTCTTCTTTTCTTACTTTTCTTCTTCACTTTACTTTCAAAACAAACTACTCTTTATTACTCTTATCTTTTCAAAGCTTATTGACTTAAAAACTGAAATTATTCTTCTTTTCTTACTTTTCTTCTTCACTTTACTTTTAAACTAACTACTCTTTTATTATCAAAACTTCAACACTTAAAAACTGAAATCACTCTTCTTTTCTTACTTTTCTTCTTCACTTTACTTTAAAACTAACTACTCTTTATAACTCTTATCTTATCAAAGCTTATTGACTTAAAAACTGAAATCACTCTTCTTTTCTTACTTTTCTTCTTCACTTTACTTTCAAAACTAACTACTCTTTATAACTCTTATCTTATCAAAGCATATTGACTTAAAAACTGAAATTATTCTTCTTTTCTTACTTTTCTTCTTCACTTTACTTTCAAAACTAACTACTCTTTTCTTATCAAAGCTTCAACACTTCAAAACTGAAATCACTCTTCTTTTCTTACTTTTCTTCTTCACTTTACTTTCAAAACTAACTACTCTTATCAAAGCTTCAACACTTAAAAACTGAAATCACTCTTCTTTTCTTACTTTTCTTCTTCACTTTACTTTCAAAACTAACTACTTACTCTTTTCTTATCAAAGCTTCAACACTTAAAAACTAAAATCACTCTTCTTTTCTTACTTTTCTTCTTCACTTTACTTTCAAAACTAACTACTCTTTATTACTCTTATCTTTTCAAAGCTTATTCACTTAAAAACTGAAATCACTCTTCTTTTCTTACTTTTCTTCTTCACTTTACTTTCAAAACTAACTACTCTTTTCTTATCAAAGCTTCAACACTTAAAAACTGAAATCACTCTTCTTTTCTTACTTTTCTTCTTCACTTTACTTTTAAACTAGCTACTCTTTTCTTATCAAAGCTTCAACACTTAAAAACTGAAATCACTCTTCTTTTCTTACTTTTCTTCTTCACTTTACTTTAAAACTAACTACTCTTTATAACTCTTATCTTATCAAAGCTTATTGACTTAAAAACTGAAATTATTCTTCTTTTCTTACTTTTCTTCTTCACTTTACTTTCAAAACTAACTACTCTTTATAACTCTTATCTTATCAAAACTTCAACACTTAAAAACTGAAATCACTCTTCTTTTCTTACTTTTCTTCTTCACTTTACTTTCAAAACTAACTACTCTTTTCTTATCAAAGCTTCAACACTTCAAAACTGAAATTATTCTTCTTTTCTTACTTTTCTTCTTCACTTTACTTTCAAAACTAACTACTCTTTTCTTATCAAAGCTTCAACACTTAAAAACTGAAATCACTCTTCTTTTCTTACTTTTCTTCTTCACTTTACTTTTAAACTAGCTACTCTTTTCTTATCAAAGCTTCAACACTTAAAAACTGAAATCACTCTTCTTTTCTTACTTTTCTTCTTCACTTTACTTTCAAAACTAACTACTCTTTATAACTCTTATCTTTTCAAAGCTTATTGACTTAAAAACTGAAATTATTCTTCTTTTCTTACTTTTCTTCTTCACTTTACTTTTAAACTAACTACTCTTTTCTTATCAAAACTTCAACACTTAAAAACTGAAATCACTCTTCTTTTCTTACTTTTCTTCTTCACTTTACTTTTAAACTAGCTACTCTTTTCTTATCAAAGCTTCAACACTTAAAAACTGAAATCACTCTTCTTTTCTTACTTTTCTTCTTCACTTTACTTTAAAACTAACTACTCTTTATAACTCTTATCTTATCAAAGCTTATTGACTTAAAAACTGAAATCACTCTTCTTTTCTTACTTTTCTTCTTCACTTTACTTTCAAAACTAACTACTCTTTATAACTCTTATCTTATCAAAACTTCAACACTTAAAAACTGAAATTATTCTTCTTTTCTTACTTTTCTTCTTCACTTTACTTTTAAACTAACTACTCTTTTCTTATCAAAGCTTATTGACTTAAAAACTGAAATTATTCTTCTTTTCTTACTTTTCTTCTTCACTTTACTTTCAAAACTAACTACTCTTTTCTTATCAAAGCTTCAACACTTAAAAACTGAAATCACTCTTCTTTTCTTACTTTTCTTCTTCACTTTACTTTTAAACTAGCTACTCTTTTCTTATCAAAGCTTCAACACTTAAAAACTGAAATCACTCTTCTTTTCTTACTTTTCTTCTTCACTTTACTTTAAAACTAACTACTCTTTATTACTCTTATCTTATCAAAGCTTATTGACTTAAAAACTGAAATCACTCTTCTTTTCTTACTTTTCTTCTTCACTTTACTTTCAAAACTAACTACTCTTTATAACTCTTATCTTATCAAAACTTCAACACTTAAAAACTGAAATCACTCTTCTTTTCTTACTTTTCTTCTTCACTTTACTTTTAAACTAACTACTCTTTTCTTATCAAAACTTCAACACTTAAAAACTGAAATCACTCTTCTTTTCTTACTTTTCTTCTTCACTTTACTTTCAAAACTAACTACTCTTTATAACTCTTATCTTATCAAAGCATATTGACTTAAAAACTGAAATTATTCTTCTTTTCTTACTTTTCTTCTTCACTTTACTTTCAAAACTAACTACTCTTTTCTTATCAAAGCTTCAACACTTCAAAACTGAAATCACTCTTCTTTTCTTACTTTTCTTCTTCACTTTACTTTCAAAACTAACTACTCTTATCAAAGCTTATTGACTTAAAAACTGAAATTATTCTTCTTTTCTTACTTTTCTTCTTCACTTTACTTTCAAAACTAACTACTCTTTTCTTATCAAAGCTTAAACACTTAAAAACTGAAATCACTCTTCTTTTCTTACTTTTCTTCTTCACTTTACTTTCAAAACTAACTACTCTTTATAACTATTATAAAAGCTTCAACACTTAAAAACTAAAATCACTCTTCTTTTCTTACTTTTCTTCTTCACTTTACTTTTAAACTAACTACTCTTTTCTTATCAAAACTTCAACACTTAAAAACTGAAATCACTCTTCTTTTCTTACTTTTCTTCTTCACTTTACTTTCAAAACTAACTACTCTTTATTACTCTTATCTTTTCAAAGCTTATTCACTTAAAAACTGAAATCACTCTTCTTTTCTTACTTTTCTTCTTCACTTTACTTTCAAAACTAACTACTCTTTTCTTATCAAAGCTTCAACACTTAAAAACTGAAATCACTCTTCTTTTCTTACTTTTTCTTCTTCACTTTACTTTCAAAACTAACTACTCTTATCTTATCAAAGCTTATTGACTTAAAAACTGAAATTATTCTTCTTTTCTTACTTTTCTTCTTCACTTTACTTTTAAACTAACTACTCTTTTCTTATCAAAGCTTCAACACTTAAAAACTGAAATCACTCTTCTTTTCTTACTTTTCTTCTTCACTTTACTTTTAAACTAGCTACTCTTTTCTTATCAAAGCTTCAACACTTAAAAACTGAAATCACTCTTCTTTTCTTACTTTTCTTCTTCACTTTACTTTCAAAACTAACTACTCTTTATTACTCTTATCTTTTCAAAGCTTATTCACTTAAAAACTGAAATCACTCTTCTTTTCTTACTTTTCTTCTTCACTTTACTTTCAAAACTAACTACTCTTTTCTTATCAAAGCTTATTGACTTAAAAACTGAAATCACTCTTATTTTCTTACTTTTCTTCTTCACTTTACTTTTAAACTAGCTACTCTTTTCTTATCAAAGCTTCAACACTTAAAAACTGAAATCACTCTTCTTTTCTTACTTTTCTTCTTCACTTTACTTTAAAACTAACTACTCTTTATAACTCTTATCTTATCAAAGCTTATTGACTTAAAAACTGAAATTATTCTTCTTTTCTTACTTTTCTTCTTCACTTTACTTTCAAAACTAACTACTCTTTATAACTCTTATCTTATCAAAACTTCAACACTTAAAAACTGAAATCACTCTTCTTTTCTTACTTTTCTTCTTCACTTTACTTTCAAAACTAACTACTCTTTTCTTATCAAAGCTTCAACACTTCAAAACTGAAATTATTCTTCTTTTCTTACTTTTCTTCTTCACTTTACTTTCAAAACTAACTACTCTTTATAACTAATATATAAGCTTCAACACTTCAAAACTAAAATCACTCTTCTTTTCTTACTTTTCTTCTTCACTTTACTTTTAAACTAGCTACTCTTTTCTTATCAAAGCTTCAACACTTAAAAACTGAAATCACTCTTCTTTTCTTACTTTTCTTCTTCACTTTACTTTTAAACTAGCTACTCTTTTCTTATCAAAGCTTCAACACTTAAAAACTGAAATCACTCTTCTTTTCTTACTTTTCTTCTTCACTTTACTTTCAAAACTAACTACTCTTTATTACTCTTATCTTTTCAAAGCTTATTGACTTAAAAACTGAAATTATTCTTCTTTTCTTACTTTTCTTCTTCACTTTACTTTTAAAACTAACTACTCTTTTCTTATCAAAACTTCAACACTTAAAAACTGAAATCACTCTTCTTTTCTTACTTTTCTTCTTCACTTTACTTTTAAACTAACTACTCTTTTCTTATCAAAACTTCAACACTTAAAAACTGAAATCACTCTTCTTTTCTTACTTTTCTTCTTCACTTTACTTTAAAACTAACTACTCTTTATAACTCTTATCTTATCAAAGCTTATTGACTTAAAAACTGAAATCACTCTTCTTTTCTTACTTTTCTTCTTCACTTTACTTTCAAAACTAACTACTCTTTATAACTCTTATCTTATCAAAACTTCAACACTTAAAAACTGAAATTATTCTTCTTTTCTTACTTTTCTTCTTCACTTTACTTTCAAAACTAACTACTCTTATCTTATCAAAGCTTATTCACTTAAAAACTGAAATTATTCTTCTTTTCTTACTTTTCTTCTTCACTTTACTTTCAAAACTAACTACTCTTTTCTTATCAAAGCTTCAACACTTAAAAACTGAAATCACTCTTCTTTTCTTACTTTTCTTCTTCACTTTACTTTTAAACTAGCTACTCTTTTCTTATCAAAGCTTCAACACTTAAAAACTGAAATCACTCTTCTTTTCTTACTTTTCTTCTTCACTTTACTTTAAAACTAACTACTCTTTATAACTCTTATCTTATCAAAGCTTATTGACTTAAAAACTGAAATCACTCTTCTTTTCTTACTTTTCTTCTTCACTTTACTTTTAAACTAACTACTCTTTTCTTATCAAAACTTCAACACTTAAAAACTGAAATCACTCTTCTTTTCTTACTTTTCTTCTTCACTTTACTTTCAAAACTAACTACTCTTTTCTTATCAAAGCTTCAACACTTAAAAACTGAAATCACTCTTCTTTTCTTACTTTTCTTCTTCACTTTACTTTTAAACTAGCTACTCTTTTCTTATCAAAGCTTCAACACTTAAAAACTGAAATCACTCTTCTTTTCTTACTTTTCTTCTTCACTTTACTTTCAAAACTAACTACTCTTTATTACTCTTATCTTTTCAAAGCTTATTCACTTAAAAACTGAAATCACTCTTCTTTTCTTACTTTTCTTCTTCACTTTACTTTAAAACTAACTACTCTTTATAACTCTTATCTTATCAAAACTTCAACACTTAAAAACTGAAATCACTCTTCTTTTCTTACTTTTCTTCTTCACTTTACTTTCAAAACTAACTACTCTTTTCTTATCAAAGCTTATTGACTTAAAAACTGAAATCACTCTTCTTTTCTTACTTTTCTTCTTCACTTTACTTTCAAAACTAACTACTCTTTCTTATCAAAACTTCAACACTTAAAAACTGAAATCACTCTTCTTTTCTTACTTTTCTTCTTCACTTTACTTTTAAACTAACTACTCTTTTCTTATCAAAACTTCAACACTTAAAAACTGAAATCACTCTTCTTTTCTTACTTTTCTTCTTCACTTTACTTTCAAAACTAACTACTCTTTTCTTATCAAAGCTTCAACACTTAAAAACTGAAATCACTCTTCTTTTCTTACTTTTCTTCTTCACTTTACTTTTAAACTAGCTACTCTTTTCTTATCAAAGCTTCAACACTTAAAAACTGAAATCACTCTT
The DNA here is from genome assembly GCA_946699065.1 of Loxodes magnus. Taxonomy (NCBI): domain Eukaryota; phylum Ciliophora; class Karyorelictea; order Loxodida; family Loxodidae; genus Loxodes; species Loxodes magnus. Next base: position 18,280 of record CAMPDV010005673.1, on the reverse strand, counting down.
CTTTTCTTACTTTTCTTCTTCACTTTACTTTCAAAACTAACTACTCTTTTCTTATCAAAGCTTCAACACTTAAAAACTAAAATCACTCTTCTTTTCTTACTTTTCTTCTTCACTTTACTTTTAAACTAACTACTCTTTCTTATCAAAACTTCAACACTTAAAAACTGAAATCACTCTTCTTTTCTTACTTTTCTTCTTCACTTTACTTTTAAACTAGCTACTCTTTTCTTATCAAAGCTTCAACACTTAAAAACTGAAATCACTCTTCTTTTCTTACTTTTCTTCTTCACTTTACTTTAAAACTAACTACTCTTTATAACTCTTATCTTATCAAAACTTCAACACTTAAAAACTGAAATCACTCTTCTTTTCTTACTTTTCTTCTTCACTTTACTTTCAAAACTAACTACTCTTTTCTTATCAAAGCTTATTGACTTAAAAACTGAAATCACTCTTCTTTTCTTACTTTTCTTCTTCACTTTACTTTCAAAACTAACTACTCTTTTCTTATCAAAGCTTCAACACTTAAAAACTGAAATCACTCTTCTTTTCTTACTTTTCTTCTTCACTTTACTTTTAAACTAGCTACTCTTTTCTTATCAAAGCTTCAACACTTAAAAACTGAAATCACTCTTCTTTTCTTACTTTTCTTCTTCACTTTACTTTCAAAACTAACTACTCTTTATTACTCTTATCTTTTCAAAGCTTATTGACTTAAAAACTGAAATTATTCTTCTTTTCTTACTTTTCTTCTTCACTTTACTTTTAAACTAACTACTCTTTTCTTATCAAAACTTCAACACTTAAAAACTGAAATCACTCTTCTTTTCTTACTTTTCTTCTTCACTTTACTTTTAAACTAGCTACTCTTTTCTTATCAAAGCTTCAACACTTAAAAACTGAAATCACTCTTCTTTTCTTACTTTTCTTCTTCACTTTACTTTAAAACTAACTACTCTTTATAACTCTTATCTTATCAAAGCTTATTGACTTAAAAACTGAAATCACTCTTCTTTTCTTACTTTTCTTCTTCACTTTACTTTCAAAACTAACTACTCTTTATAACTCTTATCTTATCAAAACTTCAACACTTAAAAACTGAAATTATTCTTCTTTTCTTACTTTTCTTCTTCACTTTACTTTTAAACTAACTACTCTTTTCTTATCAAAGCTTCAACACTTCAAAACTGAAATCACTTTTCTTTTCTTACTTTTCTTCTTCACTTTACTTTTAAACTAGCTACTCTTTTCTTATCAAAGCTTAAACACTTAAAAACTGAAATCACTCTTCTTTTCTTACTTTTCTTCTTCACTTTACTTTTAAACTAGCTACTCTTTTCTTATCAAAGCTTCAACACTTAAAAACTGAAATCACTCTTCTTTTCTTACTTTTCTTCTTCACTTTACTTTAAAACTAACTACTCTTTATAACTCTAATCTTATCAAAGCTTATTGACTTAAAAACTGAAATTATTCTTCTTTTCTTACTTTTCTTCTTCACTTTACTTTCAAAACTAACTACTCTTTATAACTCTTATCTTATCAAAACTTCAACACTTAAAAACTGAAATCACTCTTCTTTTCTTACTTTTCTTCTTCACTTTACTTTCAAAACTAACTACTCTTTTCTTATCAAAGCTTCAACACTTCAAAACTGAAATCACTCTTCTTTTCTTACTTTTCTTCTTCACTTTACTTTTAAACTAGCTACTCTTTTCTTATCAAAGCTTAAACACTTAAAAACTGAAATCACTCTTCTTTTCTTACTTTTCTTCTTCACTTTACTTTAAAACTAACTACTCTTTATAACTATTATATAAGCTTCAACACTTAAAAACTAAAATCACTCTTCTTTTCTTACTTTTCTTCTTCACTCTACTTTTAAACTAACTACTCTTTTCTTATCAAAACTTCAACACTTAAAAACTGAAATCACTCATCTTTTCTTACTTTTCTTCTTCACTTTACTTTCAAAACTAACTACTCTTTTCTTATCAAAGCTTCAACACTTCAAAACTGAAATCACTTTTCTTTTCTTACTTTTCTTCTTCACTTTACTTTTAAACTAGCTACTCTTTTCTTATCAAAGCTTAAACACTTAAAAACTGAAATCACTCTTCTTTTCTTACTTTTCTTCTTCACTTTACTTTAAAACTAACTACTCTTTATAACTATTATATAAGCTTCAACACTTAAAAACTAAAATCACTCTTCTTTTCTTACTTTTCTTCTTCACTCTACTTTTAAACTAACTACTCTTTTCTTATCAAAACTTCAACACTTAAAAACTGAAATCACTCTTCTTTTCTTACTTTTCTTCTTCACTTTACTTTTAAACTAGCTACTCTTTTCTTATCAAAGCTTAAACACTTAAAAACTGAAATCACTCTTCTTTTCTTACTTTTCTTCTTCACTTTACTTTCAAAACTAGATACTCTTTTATTATCAAAGCTTAAACACTTAAAAACTGAAATCACTCTTCTTTTCTTACTTTTCTTCTTCACTTTACTTTCAAAACTAGATACTCTTTTATTATCAAAGCTTAAACACTTAAAAACTGAAATCACTCTTCTTTTCTTACTTTTCTTCTTCACTTTACTTTCAAAACTAACTACTCTTTTCTTATCAAAGCTTCAACACTTAAAAACTGAAATCACTCTTCTTTTCTTACTTTTCTTCTTCACTTTACTTTCAAAACTACTTACTCTTTTCTTATCAAAGCTTCAACACTTAAAAACTGAAATCACTCTTCTTTTCTTACTTTTCTTCTTCACTTTACTTTCAAAACTAACTACTCTTTTCTTATCAAAGCTTCAACACTTAAAAACTGAAATCACTCTTCTTTTCTTACTTTTCTTCTTCACTTTACTTTCAAAACTACTCTTTTCTTATCAAAGCTTCAACACTTAAAAACTAAAATCACTCTTCTTTTCTTACTTTTCTTCTTCACTTTACTTTCAAAACTAGCTACTTTTTATAACTCTTATCTTATCAAAGCTTATTGACTTAAAAACTGAAATTATTCTTCTTTTCTTACTTTTCTTCTTCACTTTACTTTAAAACTAACTACTCTTTTTAACTCTTATCTTATCAAAGCATATTGACTTAAAAACTGAAATTATTCTTCTTTTCTTACTTTTCTTCTTCACTTTACTTTCAAAACTAACTACTCTTTTCTTATCAAAGCTTCAACACTTAAAAACTGAAATCACTCTTCTTTTCTTACTTTTCTTCTTCACTTTACTTTTAAACTAACTACTCTTTTCTTATCAAAACTTCAACACTTAAAAACTGAAATCACTCTTCTTTTCTTACTTTTCTTCTTCACTTTACTTTCAAAACTAACTACTCTTTTCTTATCAAAACTTCAACACTTAAAAACTGAAATCACTCTTCTTTTCTTACTTTTCTTCTTCACTTTACTTTCAAAACTAACTACTCTTTTATTATCAAAGCTTCAACACTTAAAAACTGAAATCACTCTTCTTTTCTTACTTTTTCTTCTTCACTTTACTTTCAAAACTAGCTACTCTTTATAACTCTTATCTTATCAAAGCTTATTGACTTAAAAACTGAAATCACTCTTCTTTTCTTACTTTTCTTCTTCACTTTACTTTCAAAACTAACTACTCTTTTCTTATCAAAACTTCAACACTTAAAAACTAAAATCACTCTTCTTTTCTTACTTTTCTTCTTCACTTTACTTTCAAAACTACTCTTTTCTTATCAAAGCTTCAACACTTAAAAACTAAAATCACTCTTCTTTTCTTACTTTTCTTCTTCACTTTACTTTCAAAACTAGCTACTTTTTATAACTCTTATCTTATCAAAGCTTATTGACTTAAAAACTGAAATCACTCTTCTTTTCTTACTTTTCTTCTTCACTTTACTTTCAAAACTAACTACTCTTTTCTTATCAAAACTTCAACACTTAAAAACTGAAATCACTCTTCTTTTCTTACTTTTCTTCTTCACTTTACTTTCAAAACTAACTACTCTTTTCTTATCAAAACTTCAACACTTAAAAACTGAAATCACTCTTCTTTTCTTACTTTTCTTCTTCACTTTACTTTCAAAACTAACTACTCTTTTATTATCAAAGCTTCAACACTTAAAAACTGAAATCACTCTTCTTTTCTTACTTTTCTCTTCACTTTACTTTCAAAACTAACTACTCTTTATTACTCTTATCTTTTCAAAGCTTCAACACTTAAAAACTGAAATCACTCTTCTTTTCTTACTTTTTCTTCTTCACTTTACTTTCAAAACTAGCTACTCTTATCTTATCAAAGCTTATTGACTTAAAAACTAAAATCACTCTTCTTTTCTTACTTTTCTTCTACACTTTACTTTTAAACTAGCTACTCTTTTCTTATCAAAGCTTCAACACTTAAAAACTGAAATCACTCTTCTTTTCTTACTTTTCTTCTTCACTTTACTTTCAAAACTAACTACTCTTTTCTTATCAAAGCTTCAACACTTAAAAACTGAAATCACTCTTCTTTTCTTACTTTTCTTCTTCACTTTACTTTCAAACTAACTACTCTTTTCTTATCAAAACTTAAACACTTAAAAACTGAAATCACTCTTCTTTTCTTACTTTTCTTCTTCACTTTACTTTCAAAACTAACTACTCTTTTCTTATCAATGCTTCAACACTTAAAAACTGAAATCACTCTTCTTTTCTTACTTTTCTTCTTCACTTTACTTTCAAAACTAACTACTCTTTTCTTATCAAAGCTTCAACACTTAAAAACTGAAATCACTCTTCTTTTCTTACTTTTCTTCTTCACTTTACTTTCAAAACTAACTACTCTTTTCTTATCAAAACTTCAACACTTAAAAACTGAAATCACTCTTCTTTTCTTACTTTTCTTCTTCACTTTACTTTCAAAACTAACTACTCTTATCTTATCAAAGCTTATTGACTTAAAAACTGAAATCACTCTTCTTTTCTTACTTTTCTTCTTCACTTTACTTTTAAACTAACTACTCTTTTCTTATCAAAACTTCAACACTTAAAAACTGAAATCACTCTTCTTTTCTTACTTTTCTTCTTCACTTTACTTTCAAAACTAACTACTCTTTTCTTATCAAAGCTTCAACACTTAAAAACTGAAATCACTCTTCTTTTCTTACTTTTCTTCTTCACTTTACTTTTAAACTAACTACTCTTTTCTTATCAAAGCTTCAACACTTCAAAACTGAAATCACTCTTCTTTTCTTACTTTTCTTCTTCACTTTACTTTCAAAACTAACTACTCTTTTCTTATCAAAGCTTATTGACTTAAAAACTGAAATCACTCTTCTTTTCTTACTTTTCTTCTTCACTTTACTTTTAAACTAACTACTCTTTATAACTCTTATCTTATCAAAGCTTCAACACTTAAAAACTGAAATCACTCTTCTTTTCTTACTTTTCTTCTTCACTTTACTTTCAAAACTAACTACTCTTATCTTATCAAAGCTTATTGACTTAAAAACTGAAATCACTCTTCTTTTCTTACTTTTCTTCTTCACTTTACTTTCAAAACTAACTACTCTTTTCTTATCAAAGCTTCAACACTTCAAAACTGAAATCACTCTTCTTTTCTTACTTTTCTCTTCACTTTACTTTCAAAACTAACTACTCTTTATTACTCTTATCTTTTCAAAGCTTCAACACTTAAAAACTGAAATCACTCTTCTTTTCTTACTTTTTCTTCTTCACTTTACTTTCAAAACTAGCTACTCTTATCTTATCAAAGCTTATTGACTTAAAAACTGAAATCACTCTTCTTTTCTTACTTTTCTTCTTCACTTTACTTTCAAAACTAACTACTCTTTTCTTATCAAAGCTTCAACACTTAAAAACTGAAATCACTCTTCTTTTCTTACTTTTCTTCTTCACTTTACTTTCAAAACTAACTACTCTTTATTACTCTTATCTTTTCAAAGCTTCAACACTTAAAAACTGAAATCACTCTTCTTTTCTTACTTTTTCTTCTTCACTTTACTTTCAAAACTAGCTACTCTTTATAACTCTTATCTTATCAAAGCTTATTGACTTAAAAACTGAAATCACTCTTCTTTTCTTACTTTTCTTCTTCACTTTACTTTCAAAACTAACTACTCTTTTCTTATCAAAACTTCAACACTTAAAAACTAAAATCACTCTTCTTTTCTTACTTTTCTTCTTCACTTTACTTTCAAAACTAACTACTCTTTTCTTATCAAAGCTTCAACACTTAAAAACTGAAATCACTCTTCTTTTCTTACTTTTCTTCTTCACTTTACTTTCAAAACTAACTACTCTTTATAACTATTATATAAGCTTCAACACTTAAAAACTAAAATCACTCTTCTTTTCTTACTTTTTCTTCTTCACTTTACTTTCAAAACTAGCTACTCTTTATAACTCTTATCTTATCAAAGCTTATTGACTTAAAAACTGAAATCACTCTTCTTTTCTTACTTTTCTTCTTCACTTTACTTTCAAACTAACTACTCTTTTCTTATCAAAACTTAAACACTTAAAAACTGAAATCACTCTTCTTTTCTTACTTTTCTTCTTCACTTTACTTTCAAAACTAACTACTCTTTTCTTATCAAAGCTTCAACACTTAAAAACTGAAATCACTCTTTTTTTCTTACTTTTCTTCTTCACTTTACTTTCAAAACATCTACTCTTTTCTTATCAAAGCTTCAACACTTAAAAACTGAAATCACTCTTCTTTTCTTACTTTTCTTCTTCACTTTACTTTCAAAACTAACTACTCTTTTCTTATCAAAGCTTCAACACTTAAAAACTAAAATCACTCTTCTTTTCTTACTTTTCTTCTTCACTTTACTTTCAAAACTTACTACTTACTCTTTTCTTATCAAAGCTTATTGACTTAAAAACTGAAATCACTCTTCTTTTCTTACTTTTCTTCTTCACTTTACTTTTAAACTAACTACTCTTTTCTTATCAAAACTTCAACACTTAAAAACTGAAATCACTCTTCTTTTCTTACTTTTCTTCTTCACTTTACTTTCAAAACTAACTACTCTTTTCTTATCAAAGCTTCAACACTTAAAAACTGAAATCACTCTTCTTTTCTTACTTTTCTTCTTCACTTTACTTTTAAACTAACTACTCTTTTCTTATCAAAGCTTCAACACTTAAAAACTGAAATCACTCTTCTTTTCTTACTTTTCTTCTTCACTTTACTTTCAAAACTAACTACTCTTTTCTTATCAAAGCTTCAACACTTAAAAACTGAAATCACTCTTTTTTTCTTACTTTTCTTCTTCACTTTACTTTCAAAACTAACTACTCTTTTCTTATCAAAGCTTCAACACTTAAAAACTGAAATCACTCTTCTTTTCTTACTTTTCTTCTTCACTTTACTTTCAAAACTAACTACTCTTATCTTATCAAAGCTTATTGACTTAAAAACTGAAATCACTCTTCTTTTCTTACTTTTCTTCTTCACTTTACTTTCAAAACTAACTACTCTTTTCTTATCAAAACTTCAACACTTAAAAACTGAAATCACTCTTCTTTTCTTACTTTTCTTCTTCACTTTACTTTCAAAACTAACTACTCTTTTCTTATCAAAGCTTCAACACTTAAAAACTGAAATCACTCTTCTTTTCTTACTTTTTCTTCTTCACTTTACTTTCAAAACTAGCTGCTCTTTATAACTCTTATCTTATCAAAGCTTATTGACTTAAAAACTGAAATCACTCTTCTTTTCTTACTTTTCTTCTTCACTTTACTTTCAAAACTAACTACTCTTTTCCTATCAAAACTTCAACACTTAAAAACTAAAATCACTCTTCTTTTCTTACTTTTTCTTCTTCACTTTACTTTCAAAACTAGCTGCTCTTTATAACTCTTATCTTATCAAAGCTTATTGACTTAAAAACTGAAATCACTCTTCTTTTCTTACTTTTCTTCTTCACTTTACTTTCAAAACTAACTACTCTTTTATTATCAAAGCTTCAACACTTAAAAACTGAAATCACTCTTCTTTTCTTACTTTTTCTTCTTCACTTTACTTTCAAAACTAGCTACTCTTTATAACTCTTATCTTATCAAAGCTTATTGACTTAAAAACTGAAATCACTCTTCTTTTCTTACTTTTCTTCTTCACTTTACTTTCAAAACTAACTACTCTTTTCTTATCAAAACTTCAACACTTAAAAACTAAAATCACTCTTCTTTTCTTACTTTTCTTCTACACTTTACTTTTAAACTAGCTACTCTTTTCTTATCAAAGCTTCAACACTTAAAAACTGAAATCACTCTTCTTTTCTTACTTTTCTTCTTCACTTTACTTTCAAAACTAACTACTCTTTTCTTATCAAAGCTTCAACACTTAAAAACTGAAATCACTCTTCTTTTCTTACTTTTCTTCTTCACTTTACTTTCAAACTAACTACTCTTTTCTTATCAAAACTTAAACACTTAAAAACTGAAATCACTCTTCTTTTCTTACTTTTCTTCTTCACTTTACTTTCAAAACTAACTACTCTTTTCTTATCAATGCTTCAACACTTAAAAACTGAAATCACTCTTCTTTTCTTACTTTTCTTCTTCACTTTACTTTCAAAACTAACTACTCTTTTCTTATCAAAGCTTCAACACTTAAAAACTGAAATCACTCTTCTTTTCTTACTTTTCTTCTTCACTTTACTTTCAAAACTAACTACTCTTTTCTTATCAAAACTTCAACACTTAAAAACTGAAATCACTCTTCTTTTCTTACTTTTCTTCTTCACTTTACTTTCAAAACTAACTACTCTTTTCTTATCAAAGCTTCAACACTTAAAAACTGAAATCACTCTTCTTTTCTTACTTTTCTTCTTCACTTTACTTTTAAACTAACTACTCTTTTCTTATCAAAACTTCAACACTTAAAAACTGAAATCACTCTTCTTTTCTTACTTTTCTTCTTCACTTTACTTTCAAAACTAACTACTCTTTTCTTATCAAAGCTTCAACACTTAAAAACTGAAATCACTCTTCTTTTCTTACTTTTCTTCTTCACTTTACTTTTAAACTAACTACTCTTTTCTTATCAAAGCTTCAACACTTCAAAACTGAAATCACTCTTCTTTTCTTACTTTTCTTCTTCACTTTACTTTCAAAACTAACTACTCTTATCTTATCAAAGCTTATTGACTTAAAAACTGAAATCACTCTTCTTTTCTTACTTTTCTTCTTCACTTTACTTTCAAAACTAACTACTCTTTTCTTATCAAAACTTCAACACTTAAAAACTGAAATCACTCTTCTTTTCTTACTTTTCTTCTTCACTTTACTTTCAAAACTAACTACTCTTTTCTTATCAAAGCTTCAACACTTAAAAACTGAAATCACTCTTCTTTTCTTACTTTTTCTTCTTCACTTTACTTTCAAAACTAGCTGCTCTTTATAACTCTTATCTTATCAAAGCTTATTGACTTAAAAACTGAAATCACTCTTCTTTTCTTACTTTTCTTCTTCACTTTACTTTCAAAACTAACTACTCTTTTCCTATCAAAACTTCAACACTTAAAAACTAAAATCACTCTTCTTTTCTTACTTTTCTTCTTCACTTTACTTTTTAAACTAACTACTCTTTTCTTATCAAAGCTTCGACACTTAAAAACTGAAATCACTCTTCTTTTCTTACTTTTCTTCTTCACTTTACTTTTTAAACTAACTACTCTTATAAAAGCTTCAACACTTCAAAACTGAAATCACTCTTCTTTTCTTACTTTTCTTCTTCACTTTACTTTCAAAACTAACTACTTTTATCAAAGCTTCGACACTTAAAAACTGAAATCTCTCTTATTTTCCTACTTTTCTTCTTCACTTTACTTTTTAAACTACTTACTCTTATCAAAGCTTCAACACTTCAAAACTGAAATCACTCTTCTTTTCTTACTTTTCTTCTTCACTTTACTTTCAAAACTAGCTACTCTTTTCTTATCAAAGCTTCAACCCTTCAAAACTGAAATCACTCTTCTTTTCTTACTTTTCTTCTTCACTTTACTTTCAAAACTAACTACTTACTCTTTTCTTATCAAAGCTTCAACACTTCAAAACTGAAATCACTCTTCTTTTCTTACTTTTCTTCTTCACTTTACTTTTTAAACTAACTACTCTTATCAAAGCTTCAACACTTCAAAACTGAAATCACTCTTCTTTTCTTACTTTTCTTCTTCACTTTACTTTTTAAACTAACTACTCTTATCAAAGCTTCAACACTTCAAAACTGAAATCACTCTTCTTTTCTTACTTTTCTTCTTCACTTTACTTTTTAAACTAACAACTCTTATCAAAGCTTCAACACTTCAAAACTGAAATCACTCTTCTTTTCTTACTTTTCTTCTTCACTTTACTTTTTAAACTAACTACTCTTATCAAAGCTTAAAAACTCTAAAACTGAAATCACTCTTCTTTTCTTACTTTTCTTCTTCACTTTACTTTTTAAACCAACTACTCTTATCAAAGCTTCAACACTTCAAAACTGAAATCACTCTTCTTTTCTTACTTTTCTTCTTCACTTTACTTTTTAAACTAACTGCTCTCATCAAAACTTCGACACTTCAAAACTGAAATCACTCTTCTTTTCTTACTTTTCTTCTTCACTTTACTTTTTAAACTAACTACTCTTATCAAAGCTTCAACACTTCAAAACTGAAATCACTCTTCTTTTCTTACTTTTCTTCTTCACTTTACTTTCAAAACTAACTACTCTTATCAAAGCTTCAACACTTCAAAACTGAAATCACTCTTCTTTTCTTACTTTTCTTCTTCACTTTACTTTTTAAACCAACTACTCTTATCAAAGCTTCAACACTTAAAAACTGAAATCACTCTTCTTTTCTTACTTTTCTTCTTCACTTTACTTTTTAAACTAACTACTCTTATCAAAGCTTAAACACTTCAAAACTGAAATCACTCTTCTTTTCTTACTTTTCTTCTTCACTTTACTTTTTAAACTAACTACTCTTATCAAAGCTTCAACACTTCAAAACTGAAATCACTCTTCTTTTCTTACTTTTCTTCTTCACTTTACTTTTTAAACCAACTACTCTTATCAAAGCTTCGACACTTCAAAACTGAAATCACTCTTCTTTTCTTACTTTTCTTCTTCACTTTACTTTTTAAACTAACTACTCTTTTCTTATCAAAGCTTCGACACTTAAAAACTGAAATCACTCTTCTTTTCTTACTTTTCTTCTTCACTTTACTTTTTAAACTAACTACTCTTATAAAAGCTTCAACACTTCAAAACTGAAATCACTCTTCTTTTCTTACTTTTCTTCTTCACTTTACTTTCAAAACTAACTACTTTTATCAAAGCTTCGACACTTAAAAACTGAAATCTCTCTTATTTTCCTACTTTTCTTCTTCACTTTACTTTTTAAACTACTTACTCTTATCAAAGCTTCAACACTTAAAAACTGAAATCACTCTTATTTTCCTACTTTTCTTCTTCACTTTACTTTCAAAACTAACTACTTACTCTTTTCTTATCAAAGCTTCAACACTTCAAAACTGAAATCACTCTTCTTTTCTTACTTTTCTTCTTCACTTTACTTTTTAAACTAACTACTCTTATCAAAGCTTCAACACTTAACAACTGAAATCACTCTTCTTTTCTTACTTTTCTTCTTCACTTTACTTTTTAAACTAACTACTCTTTTCTTATCAAAGCTTCGACACTTAAAAACTGAAATCACTCTTCTTTTCTTACTTTTCTTCTTCACTTTACTTTTTAAACTAACTACTCTTATCAAAGCTTAAAAACTCTAAAACTGAAATCACTCTTCTTTTCTTACTTTTCTTCTTCACTTTACTTTTTAAACCAACTACTCTTATCAAAGCTTCAACACTTCAAAACTGAAATCACTCTTCTTTTCTTACTTTTCTTCTTCACTTTACTTTTTAAACTAACTGCTCTCATCAAAACTTCGACACTTCAAAACTGAAATCACTCTTCTTTTCTTACTTTTCTTCTTCACTTTACTTTTTAAACTAACTACTCTTATCAAAGCTTAAACACTTAACAACTGAAATCACTCTTCTTTTCTTACTTTTCTTCTTCACTTTACTTTTTAAACTAACTGCTCTCATCAAAACTTCGACACTTCAAAACTGAAATCACTCTTCTTTTCTTACTTTTCTTCTTCACTTTACTTTTTAAACTAACTACTCTTATCAAAGCTTCAACACTTCAAAACTGAAATCACTCTTCTTTTCTTACTTTTCTTCTTCACTTTACTTTTAAACTAACTACTCTTTATAACTCTTATCTTATCAAAGCTTCAACACTTAAAAACTGAAATCACTCTTCTTTTCTTACTTTTCTTCTTCACTTTACTTTTAAACTAACTACTCTTTTCTTATCAAAACTTCAACACTTAAAAACTGAAATCACTCTTTTTTTCTTACTTTTCTTCTTCACTTTACTTTTAAACTAACTACTCTTTTCTTATCAAAACTTCAACACTTAAAAACTGAAATCACTCTTCTTTTCTTACTTTTCTTCTTCACTTTACTTTCAAAACTAACTACTCTTTTCTTATCAAAGCTTCAACACTTAAAAACTGAAATCACTCTTCTTTTCTTACTTTTCTTCTTCACTTTACTTTTAAACTAACTACTCTTTATAACTATTATATAAGCTTCAACACTTAAAAACTAAAATCACTCTTCTTTTCTTACTTTTCTTCTTCACTTTACTTTTTAAACTAACTACTCTTATCAAAGCTTAAACACTTAACAACTGAAATCACTCTTCTTTTCTTACTTTTCTTCTTCACTTTACTTTTTAAACTAACTACTCTTTTCTTATCAAAGCTTCGACACTTAAAAACTGAAATCACTCTTCTTTTCTTACTTTTCTTCTTCACTTTACTTTTTAAACTAACTACTCTTATAAAAGCTTCAACACTTCAAAACTGAAATCACTCTTCTTTTCTTACTTTTCTTCTTCACTTTACTTTCAAAACTAACTACTTTTATCAAAGCTTCGACACTTAAAAACTGAAATCTCTCTTATTTTCCTACTTTTCTTCTTCACTTTACTTTTTAAACTACTTACTCTTATCAAAGCTTCAACACTTCAAAACTGAAATCACTCTTCTTTTCTTACTTTTCTTCTTCACTTTACTTTCAAAACTAACTACTTACTCTTTTCTTATCAAAGCTTCAACACTTCAAAACTGAAATCACTCTTCTTTTCTTACTTTTCTTCTTCACTTTACTTTTTAAACTAACTACTCTTATCAAAGCTTCAACACTTCAAAACTGAAATCACTCTTCTTTTCTTACTTTTCTTCTTCACTTTACTTTTTAAACTAACAACTCTTATCAAAGCTTCAACACTTCAAAACTGAAATCACTCTTCTTTTCTTACTTTTCTTCTTCACTTTACTTTTTAAACTAACTACTCTTATCAAAGCTTAAAAACTCTAAAACTGAAATCACTCTTCTTTTCTTACTTTTCTTCTTCACTTTACTTTTTAAACTAACTACTCTTATCAAAGCTTCAACACTTCAAAACTGAAATCACTCTTCTTTTCTTACTTTTCTTCTTCACTTTACTTTTTAAACTAACTGCTCTCATCAAAACTTCGACACTTCAAAACTGAAATCACTCTTCTTTTCTTACTTTTCTTCTTCACTTTACTTTCAAAACTAACTACTCTTATCAAAGCTTCAACACTTCAAAACTGAAATCACTCTTCTTTTCTTACTTTTCTTCTTCACTTTACTTTTTAAACTAACTGCTCTCATCAAAACTTCGACACTTCAAAACTGAAATCACTCTTCTTTTCTTACTTTTCTTCTTCACTTTACTTTTTAAACTAACTACTCTTATCAAATCTTCAACACTTCAAAACTGAAATCACTCTTCTTTTCTTACTTTTCTTATTCACTTTACTTTTTAAACCAACTACTCTTATCAAAGCTTCAACACTTCAAAACTGAAATCACTCTTCTTTTCTTACTTTTCTTCTTCACTTTACTTTTTAAACCAACTACTCTTATCAAAGCTTCGACACTTCAAAACTGAAATCACTCTTCTTTTCTTACTTTTCTTCTTCACTTTACTTTTTAAACTAACTACTCTTATCAAAGCTTCAACACTTAAAAACTGAAATCACTCTTCTTTTCTTTCTTTTCTTATTCACTTTACTTTTTAAACCAACTACTCTTATCAAAGCTTGAACACTTAAAAACTTAAATCACTCTTCTTTTCTTACTTTTCTTCTTCACTTTACTTTTTAAACTAACTACTCTTATCAAAGCTTAAACACTTAACAACTGAAATCACTCTTCTTTTCTTACTTTTCTTCTTCACTTTACTTTTTAAACTAACTACTCTTTTCTTATCAAAGCTTCGACACTTAAAAACTGAAATCACTCTTCTTTTCTTACTTTTCTTCTTCACTTTACTTTTTAAACTAACTACTCTTATAAAAGCTTCAACACTTCAAAACTGAAATCACTCTTCTTTTCTTACTTTTCTTCTTCACTTTACTTTCAAAACTAACTACTTTTATCAAAGCTTCGACACTTAAAAACTGAAATCTCTCTTATTTTCCTACTTTTCTTCTTCACTTTACTTTTTAAACTACTTACTCTTATCAAAGCTTCAACACTTCAAAACTGAAATCACTCTTCTTTTCTTTCTTTTCTTATTCACTTTACTTTTTAAACCAACTACTCTTATCAAAGCTTCAACACTTAAAAACTGAAATCTCTCTTATTTTCTTACTTTTCTTCTTCACTTTACTTTTTAAACTACTTACTCTTATCAAAGCTTCAACACTTCAAAACTGAAATCACTCTTCTTTTCTTACTTTTCTTCTTCACTTAACTTTCAAAACTAGCTACTCTTTTATTATCAAAGCTTCAACACTTCAAAACTGAAATCACTCTTCTTTTCTTACTTTTCTTCTTCACTTTACTTTCAAAACTAGCTACTCTTATCAAAGCTTCAACACTTAAAAACTGAAATCACTCTTCTTTTCTTACTTTTCTTCTTCACTTTACTTTTTAAACCAACTACTCTTATCAAAGCTTCAACACTTCAAAACTGAAATAACTCTTCTTTTCTTACTTTTCTTCTTCACTTTACTTTTTAAACTAACTACTCTTATCAAAGCTTCAACACTTCAAAAACTGAAATCACTCTTCTTTTCTTTCTTTTCTTATTCACTTTACTTTTTAAACCAACTACTCTTATCAAAGCTTCAACACTTAAAAACTGAAATCTCTCTTATTTTCTTACTTTTCTTCTTCACTTTACTTTTTAAACTACTTACTCTTATCAAAGCTTCAACACTTCAAAACTGAAATCACTCTTCTTTTCTTACTTTTCTTCTTCACTTAACTTTCAAAACTAGCTACTCTTTTATTATCAAAGCTTCAACACTTCAAAACTGAAATCACTCTTCTTTTCTTACTTTTCTTCTTCACTTTACTTTCAAAACTAGCTACTCTTATCAAAGCTTCAACACTTAAAAACTGAAATCACTCTTCTTTTCTTACTTTTCTTCTTCACTTTACTTTTTAAACCAACTACTCTTATCAAAGCTTCAACACTTCAAAACTGAAATAACTCTTCTTTTCTTACTTTTCTTCTTCACTTTACTTTTTAAACTAACTACTTACTCTTATCAAAGCTTCAAAACCCTAAAACTGAAATCACTCTTCTTTTCTTACTTTTCTTCTTCACTTTACTTTTTAAACTAACTACTCTTATCAAAGCTTCAACACTTCAAAACTGAAATCACTCTTCTTTTCTTACTTTTCTTCTTCACTTTACTTTTTAAACCAACTACTCTTATCAAAGCTTGAACACTTAAAAACTTAAATCACTCTTCTTTTCTTACTTTTCTTCTTCACTTTACTTTCAAAACTAACTACTTACTCTTTTCTTATCAAAGCTTCAACACTTAAAAACTGAAATCACTCTTCTTTTCTTACTTTTCTTCTTCACTTTACTTTTAAAACTAACTGCTCTCATCAAAGCTTCAACACTTCAAAACTGAAATCACTCTTCTTTTCTTACTTTTCTTCTTCACTTTACTTTTTAAACCAACTACTCTTATCAAAGCTTGAACACTTAAAAACTTAAATCACTCTTCTTTTCTTACTTTTCTTCTTTACTTTACTTTCAAAACTAACTACTTACTCTTTTCTTATCAAAGCTTCAACCCTTCAAAACTGAAATCACTCTTCTTTTCTTACTTTTCTTCTTCACTTTACTTTTTAAACTAACTGCTCTCATCAAAGCTTCAACACTTCAAAACTGAAATCACTCTTCTTTTCTTACTTTTCTTCTTCACTTTACTTTTTAAACTAACTACTCTTATCAAAGCTTCAACACTTCAAAACTGAAATCACTCTTCTTTTCTTACTTTTCTTCTTCACTTTACTTTTTAAACCAACTACTCTTATCAAAGCTTGAACACTTAAAAACTGAAATCACTCTTCTTTTCTTACTTTTCTTCTTCACTTTACTTTTTAAACCAACTACTCTTATCAAAGCTTCAACACTTCAAAACTGAAATCACTCTTCTTTTCTTACTTTTCTTCTTCACTTTACTTTTTAAACTAACTGCTCTCATCAAAACTTCGACACTTAAAAACTTAAATCACTCTTCTTTTCTTACTTTTCTTCTTCACTTTACTTTTTAAACTAACTACTCTTATCAAAGCTTAAACACTTAACAACTGAAATCACTCTTCTTTTCTTACTTTTCTTCTTCACTTTACTTTTTAAACTAACTGCTCTCATCAAAACTTCGACACTTCAAAACTGAAATCACTCTTCTTTTCTTACTTTTTCTTCTTCACTTTACTTTTTAAACTAACTACTCTTATCAAAGCTTCAACACTTCAAAACTGAAATCACTCTTCTTTTCTTACTTTTCTTCTTCACTTTACTTTTAAACTAACTACTCTTTATAACTCTTATCTTATCAAAGCTTCAACACTTAAAAACTGAAATCACTCTTCTTTTCTTACTTTTCTTCTTCACTTTACTTTTAAACTAACTACTCTTTTCTTATCAAAACTTCAACACTTAAAAACTGAAATCACTCTTTTTTTCTTACTTTTCTTCTTCACTTTACTTTTAAACTAACTACTCTTTTCTTATCAAAACTTCAACACTTAAAAACTGAAATCACTCTTCTTTTCTTACTTTTCTTCTTCACTTTACTTTCAAAACTAACTACTCTTTTCTTATCAAAGCTTCAACACTTAAAAACTGAAATCACTCTTCTTTTCTTACTTTTCTTCTTCACTTTACTTTTAAACTAACTACTCTTTATAACTATTATATAAGCTTCAACACTTAAAAACTAAAATCACTCTTCTTTTCTTACTTTTCTTCTTCACTTTACTTTTTAAACTAACTACTCTTATCAAAGCTTAAACACTTAACAACTGAAATCACTCTTCTTTTCTTACTTTTCTTCTTCACTTTACTTTTTAAACTAACTACTCTTTTCTTATCAAAGCTTCGACACTTAAAAACTGAAATCACTCTTCTTTTCTTACTTTTCTTCTTCACTTTACTTTTTAAACTAACTACTCTTATAAAAGCTTCAACACTTCAAAACTGAAATCACTCTTCTTTTCTTACTTTTCTTCTTCACTTTACTTTCAAAACTAACTACTTTTATCAAAGCTTCGACACTTAAAAACTGAAATCTCTCTTATTTTCCTACTTTTCTTCTTCACTTTACTTTTTAAACTACTTACTCTTATCAAAGCTTCAACACTTCAAAACTGAAATCACTCTTCTTTTCTTACTTTTCTTCTTCACTTTACTTTCAAAACTAACTACTTACTCTTTTCTTATCAAAGCTTCAACACTTCAAAACTGAAATCACTCTTCTTTTCTTACTTTTCTTCTTCACTTTACTTTTTAAACTAACTACTCTTATCAAAGCTTCAACACTTCAAAACTGAAATCACTCTTCTTTTCTTACTTTTCTTCTTCACTTTACTTTTTAAACTAACAACTCTTATCAAAGCTTCAACACTTCAAAACTGAAATCACTCTTCTTTTCTTACTTTTCTTCTTCACTTTACTTTTTAAACTAACTACTCTTATCAAAGCTTAAAAACTCTAAAACTGAAATCACTCTTCTTTTCTTACTTTTCTTCTTCACTTTACTTTTTAAACTAACTACTCTTATCAAAGCTTCAACACTTCAAAACTGAAATCACTCTTCTTTTCTTACTTTTCTTCTTCACTTTACTTTTTAAACTAACTGCTCTCATCAAAACTTC
>CAMPDV010005672.1:0-27213 GCA_946699065.1 Loxodes magnus | reverse complement strand
CATCACTTCCCGATACGATGAACTCTGAATCACTGGATATAGCCACAGCAGATACATAACTAGTGTGACCACTCATGGTCTTACAGGTACCTGTCTTGACGTCCCATAGTCTCACCGTATAATCATTACTTCCCGAAACGATGAACTCTGAATCACTGGATATAGCCACAGCAGATAAATAACTAGTGTGACCACTCATGGTCTTAC
Source organism: Loxodes magnus (assembly GCA_946699065.1). Taxonomy (NCBI): domain Eukaryota; phylum Ciliophora; class Karyorelictea; order Loxodida; family Loxodidae; genus Loxodes; species Loxodes magnus. The sequence continues at coordinate 27,006 of CAMPDV010005672.1, read as the reverse complement.
AGGTACCTGTCTTGACGTTCCATAGTCTCACCGTCTAATCTCTACTTCCCGAAACGATGAACTCTGAATCACTGGATATAGCCACAGATCATACATAACTAGTGTGACCACTCATGGTCTTACAGGTACCTTTCTTGACGTCCCATAGTCTCACCGTCTTATCATCACTTCCCGATACGATGAACTCTGAATCACTGGATATAGCCACAGCATATAAATAACTAGTGTGACCACTCATGGTCTTACAGGTACCTGTCTTGACGTTCCATAGTCTCACCGTCTTATCATCACTTCCCGATACGATGAACTCTGAATCACTGGATATAGCCACAGCAGATACATAACTAGTGTGACCACTCATGGTCTTACAGGTACCTGTCTTGACGTTCCATAGTCTCACCGTCTAATCTCTACTTCCCGAAACGATGAACTCTGAATCACTGGATATAGCCACAGCATATACATAACTAGTGTGACCACTCATGGTCTTACAGGTACCTGTCTTGACGTCTCATAGTCTCACCGTCTAATCTCTACTTCCCGATACGATGAAATCTGAATCACTGGATATAGCCACAGATCATACATAACTAGTGTGACCACTCATGGTCTTACAGGTACCTGTCTTGACGTTCCATAGTCTCACAGTCTTATCATCACTTCCCGATACGATGAACTCTGAATCACTGGATATAGCCACAGATCATACAGAACTAGTGTGACCACTCATGGTCTTACAGGTACCTGTCTTGACGTCCCATAGTCTCACCGTATAATCATTACTTCCCGAAACGATGAACTCTGAATCACTGGATATAGCCACAGCAGATACATAACTAGTGTGACCACTCATGGTCTTACAGGTACCTGTCTTGACGTTCCATAGTCTCACCGTCTAATCTCTACTTCCCGAAACGATGAACTCTGAATCACTGGATATAGCCACAGCAGATACAGAACTAGTGTGACCACTCATGGTCTTACAGGTACCTGTCTTGACGTTCCATAGTCTCACCGTCTAATCTCTACTTCCCGAAACGATGAACTCTGAATCACTGGATATAGCCACAGCATATAAATAACTAGTGTGACCACTCATGGTCTTACAGGTACCTGTCTTGACGTCTCATAGTCTCACCGTCTAATCTCTACTTCCCGATACGATGAACTCTGAATCACTGGATATAGCCACAGATCATACATAACTAGTGTGACCACTCATGGTCTTACAGGTACCTGTCTTGACGTTCCATAGTCTCACAGTCTTATCATCACTTCCCGATACGATGAACTCTGAATCACTGGATATAGCCACAGCAGATACATAACTAGTGTGACCACTCATGGTCTTACAGGTACCTGTCTTGACGTCCCATAGTCTCACCGTCTAATCTCTACTTCCCGAAACGATGAACTCTGAATCACTGGATATAGCCACAGCAGATACATAACTAGTGTGACCACTCATGGTCTTACAGGTACCTGTCTTGACGTCCCATAGTCTCACCGTATAATCATTACTTCCCGAAACGATGAACTCTGAATCACTGGATATAGCCACAGCATATACATAAAAAGTATGACCACTCATGGTCTTACAGGTACCTGTCTTGACGTTCCATAGTCTCACCGTCTAATCTCTACTTCCCGAAACGATGAACTCTGAATCACTGGATATAGCCACAGATCATACATAACTAGTGTGACCACTCATGGTCTTACAGGTACCTGTCTTGACGTCCCATAGTCTCACCGTCTTATCATCACTTCCCGATACGATGAACTCTGAATCACTGGATATAGCCACAGCATATAAATAACTAGTGTGACCACCCATGGTCTTACAGGTACCTGTCTTGACGTTCCATAGTCTCACCGTCTTATCATCACTTCCCGATACGATGAACTCTGAATCACTGGATATAGCCACAGCAGATACATAACTAGTGTGACCACTCATGGTCTTACAGGTACCTGTCTTGACGTTCCATAGTCTCACCGTCTAATCTCTACTTCCCGAAACGATGAACTCTGAATCACTGGATATAGCCACAGCATATAAATAACTAGTGTGACCACTCATGGTCTTACAGGTACCTGTCTTGACGTCCCATAGTCTCACCGTCTTATCATCACTTCCCGATACGATGAACTCTGAATCACTGGATATAGCCACAGATCATACAGAACTAGTGTGACCACTCATGGTCTTACAGGTACCTGTCTTGACGTCCCATAGTCTCACCGTATAATCATTACTTCCCGAAACGATGAACTCTGAATCACTGGATATAGCCACAGCATATACATAATGTGTGTGACCACTCATGGTCTTACAGGTACCTGTCTTGACGTCCCATAGTCTCACCGTCTTATCATCACTTCCCGATACGATGAACTCTGAATCACTGGATATAGCCACAGCAGATACATAACTAGTGTGACCACTCATGGTCTTACAGGTACCTGTCTTGACGTCCCATAGTCTCACCGTCTTATCATCACTTCCCGAAACGATGAACTCTGAATCACTGGATATAGCCACAGCATATACATAATGTGTGTGACCACTCATGGTCTTACAGGTACCTGTCTTGACGTCCCATAGTCTCACAGTCTAATCTCTACTTCCCGAAACGATGAACTCTGAATCACTGGATATAGCCACAGCATATACATAACTAGTGTGACCACTCATGGTCTTACAGGTACCTGTCTTGACGTCCCATAGTCTCACCGTATAATCATTACTTCCCGAAACGATGAACTCTGAATCACTGGATATAGCCACAGCAGATAAATAACTAGTGTGACCACTCATGGTCTTACAGGTACCTGTCTTGACGTTCCATAGTCTCACCGTCTAATCTCTACTTCCCGAAACGATGAACTCTGAATCACTGGATATAGCCACAGATCATACATAACTAGTGTGACCACTCATGGTCTTACAGGTACCTGTCTTGACGTTCCATAGTCTCACCGTCTAATCTCTACTTCCCGAAACGATGAACTCTGAATCACTGGATATAGCCACAGCATATACATAAAAAGTATGACCACTCATGGTCTTACAGGTACCTGTCTTGACGTCCCATAGTCTCACCGTATAATCATTACTTCCCGAAACGATGAACTCTGAATCACTGGATATAGCCACAGCATATACATAATGTGTGTGACCACTCATGGTCTTACAGGTACCTGTCTTGACGTTCCATAGTCTCACCGTCTTATCATCACTTCCCGATACGATGAACTCTGAATCACTGGATATAGCCACAGCAGATACATAACTAGTGTGACCACTCATGGTCTTACAGGTACCTGTCTTGACGTCCCATAGTCTCACCGTCTTATCATCACTTCCCGATACGATGAACTCTGAATCACTGGATATAGCCACAGCATATAAATAACTAGTGTGACCACTCATGGTCTTACAGGTACCTGTCTTGACGTTCCATAGTCTCACCGTCTTATCATCACTTCCCGATACGATGAACTCTGAATCACTGGATATAGCCACAGCAGATACATAACTAGTGTGACCACTCATGGTCTTACAGGTACCTGTCTTGACGTTCCATAGTCTCACCGTCTAATCTCTACTTCCCGAAACGATGAACTCTGAATCACTGGATATAGCCACAGCAGATACATAACTAGTGTGACCACTCATGGTCTTACAGGTACCTGTCTTGACGTCCCATAGTCTCACCGTATAATCATTACTTCCCGAAACGATGAACTCTGAATCACTGGATATAGCCACAGCATATACATAAAAAGTATGACCACTCATGGTCTTACAGGTACCTGTCTTGACGTTCCATAGTCTCACCGTCTAATCTCTACTTCCCGAAACGATGAACTCTGAATCACTGGATATAGCCACAGCATATACATAACTAGTGTGACCACTCATGGTCTTACAGGTACCTGTCTTGACGTCCCATAGTCTCACCGTCTTATCATCACTTCCCGAAACGATGAACTCTGAATCACTGGATATAGCCACAGCATATACATAACTAGTGTGACCACTCATGGTCTTACAGGTACCTGTCTTGACGTCCCATAGTCTCACCGTATAATCATTACTTCCCGAAACGATGAACTCTGAATCACTGGATATAGCCACAGCAGATACATAACTAGTGTGACCACTCATGGTCTTACAGGTACCTGTCTTGACGTCCCATAGTCTCACCGTATAATCATTACTTCCCGAAACGATGAACTCTGAATCACTGGATATAGCCACAGCATATACATAACTAGTGTGACCACTCATGGTCTTACAGGTACCTGTCTTGACGTCCCATAGTCTCACCGTATAATCATTACTTCCCGAAACGATGAACTCTGAATCACTGGATATAGCCACAGCATATAAATAACTAGTGTGACCACTCATGGTCTTACAGGTACCTGTCTTGACGTCTCATAGTCTCACCGTCTAATCTCTACTTCCCGATACGATGAACTCTGAATCACTGGATATAGCCACAGATCATACATAACTAGTGTGACCACTCATGGTCTTACAGGTACCTGTCTTGACGTTCCATAGTCTCACAGTCTTATCATCACTTCCCGATACGATGAACTCTGAATCACTGGATATAGCCACAGCAGATACATAACTAGTGTGACCACTCATGGTCTTACAGGTACCTGTCTTGACGTCCCATAGTCTCACCGTATAATCATTACTTCCCGAAACGATGAACTCTGAATCACTGGATATAGCCACAGCATATACATAATGTGTGTGACCACTCATGGTCTTACAGGTACCTGTCTTGACGTCCCATAGTCTCACCGTATTATCTGCACTTCCCGATACGATGAACTCTGAATTACTGGATATAGCCACAGCATATACATAACTAGTGTGACCACTCATGGTCTTACAGGTACCTGTCTTGACGTCCCATAGTCTCACCGTATAATCATTACTTCCCGAAACGATGAACTCTGAATCACTGGATATAGCCACAGCATATAAATAACTAGTGTGACCACTCATGGTCTTACAGGTACCTGTCTTGACGTCTCATAGTCTCACCGTCTAATCTCTACTTCCCGATACGATGAACTCTGAATCACTGGATATAGCCACAGATCATACATAACTAGTGTGACCACTCATGGTCTTACAGGTACCTGTCTTGACGTTCCATAGTCTCACAGTCTTATCATCACTTCCCGATACGATGAACTCTGAATCACTGGATATAGCCACAGATCATACATAACTAGTGTGACCACTCATGGTCTTACAGGTACCTGTCTTGACGTTCCATAGTCTCACAGTCTTATCATCACTTCCCGATACGATGAACTCTGAATCACTGGATATAGCCACAGCAGATACATAACTAGTGTGACCACTCATGGTCTTACAGGTACCTGTCTTGACGTCCCATAGTCTCACCGTCTAATCTCTACTTCCCGAAACGATGAACTCTGAATCACTGGATATAGCCACAGCAGATACATAACTAGTGTGACCACTCATGGTCTTACAGGTACCTGTCTTGACGTCCCATAGTCTCACCGTATAATCATTACTTCCCGAAACGATGAACTCTGAATCACTGGATATAGCCACAGCATATACATAAAAAGTATGACCACTCATGGTCTTACAGGTACCTGTCTTGACGTTCCATAGTCTCACCGTCTAATCTCTACTTCCCGAAACGATGAACTCTGAATCACTGGATATAGCCACAGATCATACATAACTAGTGTGACCACTCATGGTCTTACAGGTACCTGTCTTGACGTCCCATAGTCTCACCGTCTTATCATCACTTCCCGATACGATGAACTCTGAATCACTGGATATAGCCACAGCATATAAATAACTAGTGTGACCACTCATGGTCTTACAGGTACCTGTCTTGACGTTCCATAGTCTCACCGTCTTATCATCACTTCCCGATACGATGAACTCTGAATCACTGGATATAGCCACAGCAGATACATAACTAGTGTGACCACTCATGGTCTTACAGGTACCTGTCTTGACGTTCCATAGTCTCACCGTCTAATCTCTACTTCCCGAAACGATGAACTCTGAATCACTGGATATAGCCACAGCATATAAATAACTAGTGTGACCACTCATGGTCTTACAGGTACCTGTCTTGACGTCCCATAGTCTCACCGTCTTATCATCACTTCCCGATACGATGAACTCTGAATCACTGGATATAGCCACAGATCATACAGAACTAGTGTGACCACTCATGGTCTTACAGGTACCTGTCTTGACGTCCCATAGTCTCACCGTATAATCATTACTTCCCGAAACGATGAACTCTGAATCACTGGATATAGCCACAGCATATACATAATGTGTGTGACCACTCATGGTCTTACAGGTACCTGTCTTGACGTCCCATAGTCTCACCGTCTTATCATCACTTCCCGATACGATGAACTCTGAATCACTGGATATAGCCACAGCAGATACATAACTAGTGTGACCACTCATGGTCTTACAGGTACCTGTCTTGACGTCCCATAGTCTCACCGTCTTATCATCACTTCCCGAAACGATGAACTCTGAATCACTGGATATAGCCACAGCATATACATAATGTGTGTGACCACTCATGGTCTTACAGGTACCTGTCTTGACGTCCCATAGTCTCACAGTCTAATCTCTACTTCCCGAAACGATGAACTCTGAATCACTGGATATAGCCACAGCATATACATAACTAGTGTGACCACTCATGGTCTTACAGGTACCTGTCTTGACGTCCCATAGTCTCACCGTATAATCATTACTTCCCGAAACGATGAACTCTGAATCACTGGATATAGCCACAGCAGATAAATAACTAGTGTGACCACTCATGGTCTTACAGGTACCTGTCTTGACGTTCCATAGTCTCACCGTCTAATCTCTACTTCCCGAAACGATGAACTCTGAATCACTGGATATAGCCACAGATCATACATAACTAGTGTGACCACTCATGGTCTTACAGGTACCTGTCTTGACGTTCCATAGTCTCACCGTCTAATCTCTACTTCCCGAAACGATGAACTCTGAATCACTGGATATAGCCACAGCATATACATAAAAAGTATGACCACTCATGGTCTTACAGGTACCTGTCTTGACGTCCCATAGTCTCACCGTATAATCATTACTTCCCGAAACGATGAACTCTGAATCACTGGATATAGCCACAGCATATACATAATGTGTGTGACCACTCATGGTCTTACAGGTACCTGTCTTGACGTTCCATAGTCTCACCGTCTTATCATCACTTCCCGATACGATGAACTCTGAATCACTGGATATAGCCACAGCAGATACATAACTAGTGTGACCACTCATGGTCTTACAGGTACCTGTCTTGACGTCCCATAGTCTCACCGTCTTATCATCACTTCCCGATACGATGAACTCTGAATCACTGGATATAGCCACAGCATATAAATAACTAGTGTGACCACTCATGGTCTTACAGGTACCTGTCTTGACGTTCCATAGTCTCACCGTCTTATCATCACTTCCCGATACGATGAACTCTGAATCACTGGATATAGCCACAGCATATACATAATGTGTGTGACCACTCATGGTCTTACAGGTACCTGTCTTGACGTCCCATAGTCTCACCGTATTATCTGCACTTCCCGAAACGATGAACTCTGAATCACTGGATATAGCCACAGCAGATACATAACTAGTGTGACCACTCATGGTCTTACAGGTACCTGTCTTGACGTCCCATAGTCTCACCGTATAATCATTACTTCCCGAAACGATGAACTCTGAATCACTGGATATAGCCACAGCATATACATAAAAAGTATGACCACTCATGGTCTTACAGGTACCTGTCTTGACGTTCCATAGTCTCACCGTCTAATCTCTACTTCCCGAAACGATGAACTCTGAATCACTGGATATAGCCACAGCATATACATAACTAGTGTGACCACTCATGGTCTTACAGGTACCTGTCTTGACGTCCCATAGTCTCACCGTCTTATCATCACTTCCCGAAACGATGAACTCTGAATCACTGGATATAGCCACAGCATATACATAACTAGTGTGACCACTCATGGTCTTACAGGTACCTGTCTTGACGTCCCATAGTCTCACCGTATAATCATTACTTCCCGAAACGATGAACTCTGAATCACTGGATATAGCCACAGCAGATACATAACTAGTGTGACCACTCATGGTCTTACAGGTACCTGTCTTGACGTCCCATAGTCTCACCGTATAATCATTACTTCCCGAAACGATGAACTCTGAATCACTGGATATAGCCACAGCATATACATAACTAGTGTGACCACTCATGGTCTTACAGGTACCTGTCTTGACGTCCCATAGTCTCACCGTATAATCATTACTTCCCGAAACGATGAACTCTGAATCACTGGATATAGCCACAGCATATAAATAACTAGTGTGACCACTCATGGTCTTACAGGTACCTGTCTTGACGTCTCATAGTCTCACCGTCTAATCTCTACTTCCCGATACGATGAACTCTGAATCACTGGATATAGCCACAGATCATACATAACTAGTGTGACCACTCATGGTCTTACAGGTACCTGTCTTGACGTTCCATAGTCTCACAGTCTTATCATCACTTCCCGATACGATGAACTCTGAATCACTGGATATAGCCACAGCAGATACATAACTAGTGTGACCACTCATGGTCTTACAGGTACCTGTCTTGACGTCCCATAGTCTCACCGTATAATCATTACTTCCCGAAACGATGAACTCTGAATCACTGGATATAGCCACAGCATATACATAATGTGTGTGACCACTCATGGTCTTACAGGTACCTGTCTTGACGTCCCATAGTCTCACCGTATTATCTGCACTTCCCGATACGATGAACTCTGAATTACTGGATATAGCCACAGCATATACATAACTAGTGTGACCACTCATGGTCTTACAGGTACCTGTCTTGACGTCCCATAGTCTCACCGTATAATCATTACTTCCCGAAACGATGAACTCTGAATCACTGGATATAGCCACAGCATATAAATAACTAGTGTGACCACTCATGGTCTTACAGGTACCTGTCTTGACGTCTCATAGTCTCACCGTCTAATCTCTACTTCCCGATACGATGAACTCTGAATCACTGGATATAGCCACAGATCATACATAACTAGTGTGACCACTCATGGTCTTACAGGTACCTGTCTTGACGTTCCATAGTCTCACAGTCTTATCATCACTTCCCGATACGATGAACTCTGAATCACTGGATATAGCCACAGCAGATACATAACTAGTGTGACCACTCATGGTCTTACAGGTACCTGTCTTGACGTCCCATAGTCTCACCGTCTAATCTCTACTTCCCGAAACGATGAACTCTGAATCACTGGATATAGCCACAGCAGATACATAACTAGTGTGACCACTCATGGTCTTACAGGTACCTGTCTTGACGTCCCATAGTCTCACCGTATAATCATTACTTCCCGAAACGATGAACTCTGAATCACTGGATATAGCCACAGCATATACATAAAAAGTATGACCACTCATGGTCTTACAGGTACCTGTCTTGACGTCCCATAGTCTCACCGTCTAATCTCTACTTCCCGAAACGATGAACTCTGAATCACTGGATATAGCCACAGATCATACATAACTAGTGTGACCACTCATGGTCTTACAGATACCTGTCTTGACGTCCCATAGTCTCACCGTCTTATCATCACTTCCCGATACGATGAACTCTGAATCACTGGATATAGCCACAGCATATAAATAACTAGTGTGACCACTCATGGTCTTACAGGTACCTGTCTTGACGTTCCATAGTCTCACCGTCTTATCATCACTTCCCGATACGATGAACTCTGAATCACTGGATATAGCCACAGCAGATACATAACTAGTGTGACCACTCATGGTCTTACAGGTACCTGTCTTGACGTTCCATAGTCTCACCGTCTAATCTCTACTTCCCGAAACGATGAACTCTGAATCACTGGATATAGCCACAGCATATACATAACTAGTGTGACCACTCATGGTCTTACAGGTACCTGTCTTGACGTCCCATAGTCTCACCGTATAATCATTACTTCCCGAAACGATGAACTCTGAATCACTGGATATAGCCACAGCATATACATAATGTGTGTGACCACTCATGGTCTTACAGGTACCTGTCTTGACGTTCCATAGTCTCACCGTCTAATCTCTACTTCCCGAAACGATGAACTCTGAATCACTGGATATAGCCACAGATCATACATAACTAGTGTGACCACTCATGGTCTTACAGGTACCTGTCTTGACGTCCCATAGTCTCACCGTATAATCATTACTTCCCGAAACGATGAACTCTGAATCACTGGATATAGCCACAGCATATAAATAACTAGTGTGACCACTCATGGTCTTACAGGTACCTGTCTTGACGTCCCATAGTCTCACCGTCTTATCATCACTTCCCGATACGATGAACTCTGAATCACTGGATATAGCCACAGCAGATACATAACTAGTGTGACCACTCATGGTCTTACAGGTACCTGTCTTGACGTCCCATAGTCTCACCGTCTTATCATCACTTCCCGAAACGATGAACTCTGAATCACTGGATATAGCCACAGCATATACATAATGTGTGTGACCACTCATGGTCTTACAGGTACCTGTCTTGACGTCCCATAGTCTCACCGTATTATCTGCACTTCCCGATACGATGAACTCTGAATTACTGGATATAGCCACAGCATATACATAACTAGTGTGACCACTCATGGTCTTACAGGTACCTGTCTTGACGTCCCATAGTCTCACCGTCTTATCATCACTTCCGAAACGATGAACTCTGAATCACTGGATATAGCCACAGCATATAAATAACTAGTGTGACCACTCATGGTCTTACAGGTACCTGTCTTGACGTCCCATAGTCTCACCGTATAATCTGCACTTCCCGATACGATGAACTCTGAATCACTGGATATAGCCACAGCATATACATAAAAAGTATGACCACTCATGGTCTTACAGGTACCTGTCTTGACGTTCCATAGTCCTCACCGTATAATCATAACTTCCCGATACGATGAACTCAGAATCACTGGATATAGCCACAGCAGATACATAACTAGTGTGACCACTCATGGTCTTACAGGTACCTGTCTTGACGTCCCATAGTCTCACCGTATAATCTGCACTTCCCGATAAGATGAACTCTGAATCACTGGATATAGCCACAGATCATAAATAACTAGTGTGACCACTCATGGTCTTACAGGTACCTGTCTTGACGTCCCATAGTCTCACCGTATAATCTGCACTTCCCGAAACGATGAACTCTGAATCACTGGATATAGCCACAGATCATACAGAACTAGTGTGACCACTCATGGTCTTACAGGTACCTGTCTTGACGTCCCATAGTCTCACCGTCTTATCATCACTTCCCGATACGATGAACTCTGAATCACTGGATATAGCCACAGCATATACATAACTAGTGTGACCACTCATGGTCTTACAGGTACCTGTCTTGACGTTCCATAGTCTCACCGTCTTATCATCACTTCCCGATACGATGAACTCTGAATCACTGGATATAGCCACAGATCATACAGAACTAGTGTGACCACTCATGGTCTTACAGGTACCTGTCTTGACGTCCCTAGTCTCACCGTCTTATCATCACTTCCCGATACGATGAACTCTGAATCACTGGATATAGCCACAGCATATACATAACTAGTGTGACCACTCATGGTCTTACAGGTACCTGTCTTGACGTCCCATAGTCTCACAGTCTAATCTCTACTTCCCGAAACGAGGAACTCTGAATCTCTGGATATAGCCACAGCATATACATAACTAGTGTGACCACTCATGGTCTTACAGGTACCTGTCTTGACGTCCCATAGTCTCACCGTATAATCATTACTTCCCGAAACGATGAACTCTGAATCACTGGATATAGCCACAGCAGATACATAACTAGTGTGACCACTCATGGTCTTACAGGTACCTGTCTTGACGTCCCATAGTCTCACCGTCTTATCATCACTTCCCGAAACGATGAACTCTGAATCACTGGATATAGCCACAGCATATACATAATGTGTGTGACCACTCATGGTCTTACAGGTACCTGTCTTGACGTTCCATAGTCTCACAGTCTAATCTCTACTTCCCGAAACGATGAACTCTGAATCACTGGATATAGCCACAGCATATACATAACTAGTGTGACCATCATGGTCTTACAGGTACCTGTCTTGACGTCCCATAGTCTCACCGTATAATCATTACTTCCCGAAACGATGAACTCTGAATCACTGGATATAGCCACAGCAGATAAATAACTAGTGTGACCACTCATGGTCTTACAGGTACCTGTCTTGACGTTCCATAGTCTCTCCGTCTAATCTCTACTTCCCGAAACGATGAACTCTGAATCACTGGATATAGCCACAGATCATACATAACTAGTGTGACCACTCATGGTCTTACAGGTACCTGTCTTGACGTCCCATAGTCTCACCGTATAATCATTACTTTCCCGAAACGATGAACTCTGAATCACTGGATATAGCCACAGCAGATACATAACTAGTGTGACCACTCATGGTCTTACAGGTACCTGTCTTGACGTCCCATAGTCTCACCGTCTTATCATCACTTCCCGATACGATGAACTCTGAATCACTGGATATAGCCACAGATCATACAGAACTAGTGTGACCACTCATGGTCTTACAGGTACCTGTCTTGACGTCCCATAGTCTCACCGTATAATCATTACTTCCCGAAACGATGAACTCTGAATCACTGGATATAGCCACAGCATATACATAATGTGTGTTCCACTCATGGTCTTACAGGTACCTGTCTTGACGTCCCATAGTCTCACCGTCTTATCATCACTTCCCGATACGATGAACTCTGAATCACTGGATATAGCCACAGCAGATACATAACTAGTGTGACCACTCATGGTCTTACAGGTACCTGTCTTGACGTCCCATAGTCTCACCGTCTTATCATCACTTCCCGAAACGATGAACTCTGAATCACTGGATATAGCCACAGCATATACATAATGTGTGTGACCACTCATGGTCTTACAGGTACCTGTCTTGACGTCCCATAGTCTCACAGTCTAATCTCTACTTCCCGAAACGATGAACTCTGAATCACTGGATATAGCCACAGCATATACATAACTAGTGTGACCACTCATGGTCTTACAGGTACCTGTCTTGACGTCCCATAGTCTCACCGTATAATCATTACTTCCCGAAACGATGAACTCTGAATCACTGGATATAGCCACAGCAGATAAATAACTAGTGTGACCACTCATGGTCTTACAGGTACCTGTCTTGACGTTCCATAGTCTCACCGTCTAATCTCTACTTCCCGAAACGATGAACTCTGAATCACTGGATATAGCCACAGATCATACATAACTAGTGTGACCACTAATGGTCTTACAGGTACCTGTCTTGACGTCCCATAGTCTCACCGTATAATCATTACTTCCCGAAACGATGAACTCTGAATCACTGGATATAGCCACAGATCATACAGAACTAGTGTGACCACTCATGGTCTTACAGGTACCTGTCTTGACGTCCCATAGTCTCACCGTCTTATCATCACTTCCCGATACGATGAACTCTGAATCACTGGATATAGCCACAGCATATACATAACTAGTGTGACCACTCATGGTCTTACAGGTACCTGTCTTGACGTTCCATAGTCTCACCGTCTTATCATCACTTCCCGATACGATGAACTCTGAATCACTGGATATAGCCACAGCAGATACATAACTAGTGTGACCACTCATGGTCTTACAGGTACCTGTCTTGACGTTCCATAGTCTCACCGTCTTATCATCACTTCCCGATACGATGAACTCTGAATCACTGGATATAGCCACAGCATATAAATAAACTAGTGTGACCACTCATGGTCTTACAGGTACCTGTCTTGACGTTCCATAGTCTCACCGTCTTATCATCACTTCCCGATACGATGAACTCTGAATCACTGGATATAGCCACAGCAGATACATAACTAGTGTGACCACTCATGGTCTTACAGGTACCTGTCTTGACGTTCCATAGTCTCACCGTCTAATCTCTACTTCCCGAAACGATGAACTCTGAATCACTGGATATAGCCACAGCAGATACATAACTAGTGTGACCACTCATGGTCTTACAGGTACCTGTCTTGACGTCCCATAGTCTCACCGTATAATCATTACTTCCCGAAACGATGAACTCTGAATCACTGGATATAGCCACAGCATATACATAAAAAGTATGACCACTCATGGTCTTACAGGTACCTGTCTTGACGTCCCATAGTCTCACAGTCTAATCTCTACTTCCCGAAACGATGAACTCTGAATCACTGGATATAGCCACAGCATATACATAACTAGTGTGACCACTCATGGTCTTACAGGTACCTGTCTTGACGTCCCATAGTCTCACCGTCTTATCATCACTTCCCGAAACGATGAACTCTGATCACTGGATATAGCCACAGCATATACATAACTAGTGTGACCACATCATGGTCTTACAGGTACCTGTCTTGACGTCCCATAGTCTCACCGTATAATCATTACTTCCCGAAACGATGAACTCTGAATCACTGGATATAGCCACAGCAGATACATAACTAGTGTGACCACTCATGGTCTTACAGGTACCTGTCTTGACGTCCCATAGTCTCACCGTATAATCATTACTTCCCGAAACGATGAACTCTGAATCACTGGATATAGCCACAGCATATACATAACTAGTGTGACCACTCATGGTCTTACAGGTACCTGTCTTGACGTCCCATAGTCTCACCGTATAATCATTACTTCCCGAAACGATGAACTCTGAATCACTGGATATAGCCACAGCATATAAATAACTAGTGTGACCACTCATGGTCTTACAGGTACCTGTCTTGACGTCTCATAGTCTCACCGTCTAATCTCTACTTCCCGATACGATGAACTCTGAATCACTGGATATAGCCACAGATCATACATAACTAGTGTGACCACTCATGGTCTTACAGGTACCTGTCTTGACGTTCCATAGTCTCACAGTCTTATCATCACTTCCCGATACGATGAACTCTGAATCACTGGATATAGCCACAGCAGATACATAACTAGTGTGACCACTCATGGTCTTACAGGTACCTGTCTTGACGTCCCATAGTCTCACCGTATAATCATTACTTCCCGAAACGATGAACTCTGAATCACTGGATATAGCCACAGCATATACATAATGTGTGTGACCACTCATGGTCTTACAGGTACCTGTCTTGACGTCCCATAGTCTCACCGTATTATCTGCACTTCCCGATACGATGAACTCTGAATTACTGGATATAGCCACAGCATATACATAACTAGTGTGACCACTCATGGTCTTACAGGTACCTGTCTTGACGTCCCATAGTCTCACCGTATAATCATTACTTCCCGAAACGATGAACTCTGAATCACTGGATATAGCCACAGCATATAAATAACTAGTGTGACCACTCATGGTCTTACAGGTACCTGTCTTGACGTCTCATAGTCTCACCGTCTAATCTCTACTTCCCGATACGATGAACTCTGAATCACTGGATATAGCCACAGATCATACATAACTAGTGTGACCACTCATGGTCTTACAGGTACCTGTCTTGACGTTCCATAGTCTCACAGTCTTATCATCACTTCCCGATACGATGAACTCTGAATCACTGGATATAGCCACAGCATATACATAACTAGTGTGACCACTCATGGTCTTACAGGTACCTGTCTTGACGTCCCATAGTCTCACCGTCTTATCATCACTTCCCGATACGATGAACTCTGAATCACTGGATATAGCCACAGCATATACATAATGTGTGTGACCACTCATGGTCTTACAGGTACCTGTCTTGACGTTCCATAGTCTCACCGTCTTATCATTACTTCCCGAAACGATGAACTCTGAATCACTGGATATAGCCACAGCAGATAAATAACTAGTGTGACCACTCATGGTCTTACAGGTACCTGTCTTGACGTCCCATAGTCTCACCGTCTAATCTGCACTTCCCGAAACGATGAACTCTGAATCACTGGATATAGCCACAGCATATACATAATGTGTGTGACCACTCATGGTCTTACAGGTACCTGTCTTGACGTCCCATAGTCTCACCGTATTATCTGCACTTCCCGATACGATGAACTCTGAATTACTGGATATAGCCACAGCATATACATAACTAGTGTGACCACTCATGGTCTTACAGGTACCTGTCTTGACGTCCCATAGTCTCACCGTATAATCATTACTTCCCGAAACGATGAACTCTGAATCACTGGATATAGCCACAGCATATAAATAACTAGTGTGACCACTCATGGTCTTACAGGTACCTGTCTTGACGTTCCATAGTCTCACCGTCTTATCATCACTTCCCGATACGATGAACTCTGAATCACTGGATATAGCCACAGCAGATACATAACTAGTGTGACCACTCATGGTCTTACAGGTACCTGTCTTGACGTCCCATAGTCTCACCGTATAATCATTACTTCCCGAAACGATGAACTCTGAATCACTGGATATAGCCACAGCATATACATAAAAAGTATGACCACTCATGGTCTTACAGGTACCTGTCTTGACGTCCCATAGTCTCACAGTCTTATCATCACTTCCCGATACGATGAACTCTGAATCACTGGATATAGCCACAGCATATACATAACTAGTGTGACCACTCATGGTCTTACAGGTACCTGTCTTGACGTCCCATAGTCTCACCGTCTAATCTCTACTTCCCGAAACGATGAACTCTGAATCACTGGATATAGCCACAGCATATACATAAAAAGTATGACCACTCATGGTCTTACAGGTACCTGTCTTGACGTTCCATAGTCTCACCGTATAATCATTACTTCCCGAAACGATGAACTCTGAATCACTGGATATAGCCACAGCATATACATAAAAAGTATGACCACTCATGGTCTTACAGGTACCTGTCTTGACGTCCCATAGTCTCACAGTCTAATCTCTACTTCCCGAAACGATGAACTCTGAATCACTGGATATAGCCACAGCATATACATAACTAGTGTGACCACTCATGGTCTTACAGGTACCTGTCTTGACGTTCCATAGTCTCACCGTATAATCATTACTTCCCGAAACGATGAACTCTGAATCACTGGATATAGCCACAGCATATACATAAAAAGTATGACCACTCATGGTCTTACAGGTACCTGTCTTGACGTTCCATAGTCTCACCGTATAATCATTACTTCCCGAAACGATGAACTCTGAATCACTGGATATAGCCACAGCATATACATAAAAAGTATGACCACTCATGGTCTTACAGGTACCTGTCTTGACGTCCCATAGTCTCACAGTCTAATCTCTACTTCCCGAAACGATGAACTCTGAATCACTGGATATAGCCACAGCATATACATAACTAGTGTGACCACTCATGGTCTTACAGGTACCTGTCTTGACGTCCCATAGTCTCACCGTCTTATCATCACTTCCCGAAACGATGAACTCTGAATCACTGGGTATAGCCACAGCATATACATAATGTGTGTGACCACTCATGGTCTTACAGGTACCTGTCTTGACGTCCCATAGTCTCACCGTATAATCATTACTTCCCGAAACGATGAACTCTGAATCACTGGATATAGCCACAGCAGATACATAACTAGTGTGACCACTCATGGTCTTACAGGTACCTGTCTTGACGTCCCATAGTCTCACCGTATAATCATTACTTCCCGAAACGATGAACTCTGAATCACTGGATATAGCCACAGCAGATAAATAACTAGTGTGACCACTCATGGTCTTACAGGTACCTGTCTTGACGTTCCATAGTCTCACCGTCTAATCTCTACTTCCCGAAACGATGAACTCTGAATCACTGGATATAGCCACAGATCATACATAACTAGTGTGACCACTCATGGTCTTACAGGTACCTGTCTTGACGTCCCATAGTCTCACCGTCTTATCATCACTTCCCGATACGATGAACTCTGAATCACTGGATATAGCCACAGATCATACATAACTAGTGTGACCACTCATGGTCTTACAGGTACCTGTCTTGACGTTCCATAGTCTCACAGTCTTATCATCACTTCCCGATACGATGAACTCTGAATCACTGGATATAGCCACAGCATATACATAACTAGTGTGACCACTCATGGTCTTACAGGTACCTGTCTTGACGTCCCATAGTCTCACCGTCTTATCATCACTTCCCGATACGATGAACTCTGAATCACTGGATATAGCCACAGCATATACATAATGTGTGTGACCACTCATGGTCTTACAGGTACCTGTCTTGACGTCCCATAGTCTCACCGTATTATCTGCACTTCCCGATACGATGAACTCTGAATTACTGGATATAGCCACAGCATATACATAACTAGTGTGACCACTCATGGTCTTACAGGTACCTGTCTTGACGTCCCATAGTCTCACCGTATAATCATTACTTCCCGAAACGATGAACTCTGAATCACTGGATATAGCCACAGCATATAAATAACTAGTGTGACCACTCATGGTCTTACAGGTACCTGTCTTGACGTCCCATAGTCTCACCGTATTATCTGCACTTCCCGATACGATGAACTCTGAATTACTGGATATAGCCACAGCATATACATAACTAGTGTGACCACTCATGGTCTTACAGGTACCTGTCTTGACGTCCCATAGTCTCACCGTATAATCATTACTTCCCGAAACGATGAACTCTGAATCACTGGATATAGCCACAGCATATAAATAACTAGTGTGACCACTCATGGTCTTACAGGTACCTGTCTTGACGTCTCATAGTCTCACCGTCTAATCTCTACTTCCCGAAACGATGAACTCTGAATCACTGGATATAGCCACAGATCATACATAACTAGTGTGACCACTCATGGTCTTACAGGTACCTGTCTTGACGTTCCATAGTCTCACAGTATAATCATTACTTCCCGAAACGATGAACTCTGAATCACTGGATATAGCCACAGCAGATAAATAACTAGTGTGACCACTCATGGTCTTACAGGTACCTGTCTTGACGTCCCATAGTCTCACCGTCTAATCTGCACTTCCCGAAACGATGAACTCTGAATCACTGGATATAGCCACAGCATATACATAATGTGTGTGACCACTCATGGTCTTACAGGTACCTGTCTTGACGTCCCATAGTCTCACCGTATTATCTGCACTTCCCGATACGATGAACTCTGAATTACTGGATATAGCCACAGCATATACATAACTAGTGTGACCACTCATGGTCTTACAGGTACCTGTCTTGACGTCCCATAGTCTCACCGTATAATCATTACTTCCCGAAACGATGAACTCTGAATCACTGGATATAGCCACAGCATATAAATAACTAGTGTGACCACTCATGGTCTTACAGGTACCTGTCTTGACGTTCCATAGTCTCACCGTCTTATCATCACTTCCCGATACGATGAACTCTGAATCACTGGATATAGCCACAGCATATAAATAACTAGTGTGACCACTCATGGTCTTACAGGTACCTGTCTTGACGTCCCATAGTCTCACCGTCTTATCATTACTTCCCGAAACGATGAACTCTGAATCACTGGATATAGCCACAGCAGATACATAACTAGTGTGACCACTCATGGTCTTACAGGTACCTGTCTTGACGTCCCATAGTCTCACCGTCTTATCATCACTTCCCGATACGATGAACTCTGAATCACTGGATATAGCCACAGATCATACATAACTAGTGTGACCACTCATGGTCTTACAGGTACCTGTCTTGACGTCCCATAGTCTCACCGTCTTATCATCACTTCCCGATACGATGAACTCTGAATCACTGGATATAGCCACAGATCATACATAACTAGTGTGACCACTCATGGTCTTACAGGTACCTGTCTTGACGTCCCATAGTCTCACCGTCTTATCATCACTTCCCGAAACGATGAACTCTGAATCACTGGATATAGCCACAGCAGATACATAATGTGTGTGACCACTCATGGTCTTACAGGTACCTGTCTTGACGTCCCATAGTCTCACCGTATTATCTGCACTTCCCGATACGATGAACTCTGAATTACTGGATATAGCCACAGCATATACATAACTAGTGTGACCACTCATGGTCTTACAGGTACCTGTCTTGACGTCCCATAGTCTCACCGTATAATCATTACTTCCCGAAACGATGAACT
Organism: Loxodes magnus; assembly: GCA_946699065.1. Classification (NCBI taxonomy): domain Eukaryota; phylum Ciliophora; class Karyorelictea; order Loxodida; family Loxodidae; genus Loxodes; species Loxodes magnus. The sequence goes on along the minus strand of CAMPDV010005672.1, from coordinate 6,649 downwards.
CTGAATCACTGGATATAGCCACAGCATATAAATAACTAGTGTGACCACTCATGGTCTTACAGGTACCTGTCTTGACGTTCCATAGTCTCACAGTCTTATCATCACTTCCCGATACGATGAACTCTGAATCACTGGATATAGCCACAGCAGATACATAACTAGTGTGACCACTCATGGTCTTACAGGTACCTGTCTTGACGTCTCATAGTCTCACCGTCTAATCTCTACTTCCCGATACGATGAACTCTGAATCACTGGATATAGCCACAGATCATACATAACTAGTGTGACCACTCATGGTCTTACAGGTACCTGTCTTGACGTTCCATAGTCTCACAGTCTTATCATCACTTCCCGATACGATGAACTCTGAATCACTGGATATAGCCACAGCATATACATAACTAGTGTGACCACTCATGGTCTTACAGGTACCTGTCTTGACGTCCCATAGTCTCACCGTCTAATCTCTACTTCCCGAAACGATGAACTCTGAATCACTGGATATAGCCACAGCATATACATAAAAAGTATGACCACTCATGGTCTTACAGGTACCTGTCTTGACGTTCCATAGTCTCACCGTATAATCATTACTTCCCGAAACGATGAACTCTGAATCACTGGATATAGCCACAGCATATACATAAAAAGTATGACCACTCATGGTCTTACAGGTACCTGTCTTGACGTCCCATAGTCTCACAGTCTAATCTCTACTTCCCGAAACGATGAACTCTGAATCACTGGATATAGCCACAGCATATACATAACTAGTGTGACCACTCATGGTCTTACAGGTACCTGTCTTGACGTTCCATAGTCTCACCGTATAATCATTACTTCCCGAAACGATGAACTCTGAATCACTGGATATAGCCACAGCATATACATAAAAAGTATGACCACTCATGGTCTTACAGGTACCTGTCTTGACGTTCCATAGTCTCACCGTATAATCATTACTTCCCGAAACGATGAACTCTGAATCACTGGATATAGCCACAGCATATACATAAAAAGTATGACCACTCATGGTCTTACAGGTACCTGTCTTGACGTCCCATAGTCTCACAGTCTAATCTCTACTTCCCGAAACGATGAACTCTGAATCACTGGATATAGCCACAGCATATACATAACTAGTGTGACCACTCATGGTCTTACAGGTACCTGTCTTGACGTCCCATAGTCTCACCGTCTTATCATCACTTCCCGAAACGATGAACTCTGAATCACTGGATATAGCCACAGCATATACATAACTAGTGTGACCACTCATGGTCTTACAGGTACCTGTCTTGACGTCCCATAGTCTCACCGTATAATCATTACTTCCCGAAACGATGAACTCTGAATCACTGGATATAGCCACAGCAGATAAATAACTAGTGTGACCACTCATGGTCTTACAGGTACCTGTCTTGACGTCCCATAGTCTCACCGTCTTATCATCACTTCCCGAAACGATGAACTCTGAATCACTGGATATAGCCACAGCATATACATAACTAGTGTGACCACTCATGGTCTTACAGGTACCTGTCTTGACGTCCCATAGTCTCACCGTATAATCATTACTTCCCGAAACGATGAACTCTGAATCACTGGATATAGCCACAGCATATAAATAACTAGTGTGACCACTCATGGTCTTACAGGTACCTGTCTTGACGTCTCATAGTCTCACCGTCTAATCTCTACTTCCCGATACGATGAACTCTGAATCACTGGATATAGCCACAGATCATACATAACTAGTGTGACCACTCATGGTCTTACAGGTACCTGTCTTGACGTTCCATAGTCTCACAGTCTTATCATCACTTCCCGATACGATGAACTCTGAATCACTGGATATAGCCACAGCATATACATAACTAGTGTGACCACTCATGGTCTTACAGGTACCTGTCTTGACGTCCCATAGTCTCACCGTCTTATCATCACTTCCCGATACGATGAACTCTGAATCACTGGATATAGCCACAGCATATACATAATGTGTGTGACCACTCATGGTCTTACAGGTACCTGTCTTGACGTCCCATAGTCTCACCGTATTATCTGCACTTCCCGATACGATGAACTCTGAATTACTGGATATAGCCACAGCATATACATAACTAGTGTGACCACTCATGGTCTTACAGGTACCTGTCTTGACGTCCCATAGTCTCACCGTATAATCATTACTTCCCGAAACGATGAACTCTGAATCACTGGATATAGCCACAGCATATAAATAACTAGTGTGACCACTCATGGTCTTACAGGTACCTGTCTTGACGTCTCATAGTCTCACCGTCTAATCTCTACTTCCCGAAACGATGAACTCTGAATCACTGGATATAGCCACAGATCATACATAACTAGTGTGACCACTCATGGTCTTACAGGTACCTGTCTTGACGTTCCATAGTCTCACAGTCTTATCATCACTTCCCGATACGATGAACTCTGAATCACTGGATATAGCCACAGCATATACATAACTAGTGTGACCACTCATGGTCTTACAGGTACCTGTCTTGACGTCCCATAGTCTCACCGTCTTATCATCACTTCCCGATACGATGAACTCTGAATCACTGGATATAGCCACAGCAGATACATAACTAGTGTGACCACTCATGGTCTTACAGGTACCTGTCTTGACGTCCCATAGTCTCACCGTATTATCTGCACTTCCCGATACGATGAACTCTGAATTACTGGATATAGCCACAGCATATACATAACTAGTGTGACCACTCATGGTCTTACAGGTACCTGTCTTGACGTCCCATAGTCTCACCGTATAATCATTACTTCCCGAAACGATGAACTCTGAATCACTGGATATAGCCACAGCATATAAATAACTAGTGTGACCACTCATGGTCTTACAGGTACCTGTCTTGACGTCCCATAGTCTCACCGTATTATCTGCACTTCCCGATACGATGAACTCTGAATTACTGGATATAGCCACAGCATATACATAACTAGTGTGACCACTCATGGTCTTACAGGTACCTGTCTTGACGTCCCATAGTCTCACCGTATAATCATTACTTCCCGAAACGATGAACTCTGAATCACTGGATATAGCCACAGCATATAAATAACTAGTGTGACCACTCATGGTCTTACAGGTACCTGTCTTGACGTCTCATAGTCTCACCGTCTAATCTCTACTTCCCGAAACGATGAACTCTGAATCACTGGATATAGCCACAGATCATACATAACTAGTGTGACCACTCATGGTCTTACAGGTACCTGTCTTGACGTTCCATAGTCTCACAGTCTTATCATCACTTCCCGATACGATGAACTCTGAATCACTGGATATAGCCACAGCATATACATAACTAGTGTGACCACTCATGGTCTTACAGGTACCTGTCTTGACGTCCCATAGTCTCACCGTCTTATCATCACTTCCCGATACGATGAACTCTGAATCACTGGATATAGCCACAGCAGATACATAACTAGTGTGACCACTCATGGTCTTACAGGTACCTGTCTTGACGTCCCATAGTCTCACCGTCTTATCATCACTTCCCGATACGATGAACTCTGAATCACTGGATATAGCCACAGCAGATACATAACTAGTGTGACCACTCATGGTCTTACAGGTACCTGTCTTGACGTCCCATAGTCTCACCGTATAATCATTACTTCCCGAAACGATGAACTCTGAATCACTGGATATAGCCACAGCAGATAAATAACTAGTGTGACCACTCATGGTCTTACAGGTACCTGTCTTGACGTTCCATAGTCTCACCGTCTAATCTCTACTTCCCGAAACGATGAACTCTGAATCACTGGATATAGCCACAGCATATACATAACTAGTGTGACCACTCATGGTCTTACAGGTACCTGTCTTGACGTCCCATAGTCTCACCGTATAATCATTACTTCCCGAAACGATGAACTCTGAATCACTGGATATAGCCACAGCAGATAAATAACTAGTGTGACCACTCATGGTCTTACAGGTACCTGTCTTGACGTTCCATAGTCTCACCGTCTAATCTCTACTTCCCGAAACGATGAACTCTGAATCACTGGATATAGCCACAGATCATACATAACTAGTGTGACCACTCATGGTCTTACAGGTACCTGTCTTGACGTCCCATAGTCTCACCGTCTTATCATCACTTCCCGATACGATGAACTCTGAATCACTGGATATAGCCACAGCATATAAATAACTAGTGTGACCACTCATGGTCTTACAGGTACCTGTCTTGACGTTCCATAGTCTCACCGTCTTATCATCACTTCCCGATACGATGAACTCTGAATCACTGGATATAGCCACAGCAGATAAATAACTAGTGTGACCACTCATGGTCTTACAGGTACCTGTCTTGACGTTCCATAGTCTCACCGTCTTATCATCACTTCCCGATACGATGAACTCTGAATCACTGGATATAGCCACAGCAGATACATAACTAGTGTGACCACTCATGGTCTTACAGGTACCTGTCTTGACGTCCCATAGTCTCACCGTCTTATCATCACTTCCCGAAACGATGAACTCTGAATCACTGGATATAGCCACAGCATATACATAATGTGTGTGACCACTCATGGTCTTACAGGTACCTGTCTTGACGTCCCATAGTCTCACCGTATAATCTGCACTTCCCGATACGATGAACTCTGAATCACTGGATATAGCCACAGCATATACATAATGTGTGTGACCACTCATGGTCTTACAGGTACCTGTCTTGACGTCCCATAGTCTCACCGTATAATCATCACTTCCCGATAAGATGAACTCTGAATCACTGGATATAGCCACAGCAGATAAATAACTAGTGTGACCACTCATGGTCTTACAGGTACCTGTCTTGACGTCCCATAGTCTCACCGTCTTATCATCACTTCCCGAAACGATGAACTCTGAATCACTGGATATAGCCACAGCATATACATAATGTGTGTGACCACTCATGGTCTTACAGGTACCTGTCTTGACGTCCCATAGTCTCACCGTCTTATCATCACTTCCCGAAACGATGAACTCTGAATCACTGGATATAGCCACAGCAGATAAATAACTAGTGTGACCACTCATGGTCTTACAGGTACCTGTCTTGACGTCCCATAGTCTCACCGTCTTATCATCACTTCCCGAAACGATGAACTCTGAATCACTGGATATAGCCACAGCATATACATAATGTGTGTGACCACTCATGGTCTTACAGGTACCTGTCTTGACGTCCCATAGTCTCACCGTCTTATCATCACTTCCCGATACGATGAACTCTGAATCACTGGATATAGCCACAGCAGATAAATAACTAGTGTGACCACTCATGGTCTTACAGGTACCTGTCTTGACGTTCCATAGTCTCACCGTCTTATCATCACTTCCCGATACGATGAACTCTGAATCACTGGATATAGCCACAGCAGATACATAACTAGTGTGACCACTCATGGTCTTACAGGTACCTGTCTTGACGTCCCATAGTCTCACCGTCTTATCATCACTTCCCGATACGATGAACTCTGAATCACTGGATATAGCCACAGCAGATAAATAACTAGTGTGACCACTCATGGTCTTACAGGTACCTGTCTTGACGTCCCATAGTCTCACCGTATAATCTGCACTTCCCGATACGATGAACTCTGAATCACTGGATATAGCCACAGCATATACATAATGTGTGTGACCACTCATGGTCTTACAGGTACCTGTCTTGACGTCCCATAGTCTCACCGTATAATCATCACTTCCCGATAAGATGAACTCTGAATCACTGGATATAGCCACAGCAGATAAATAACTAGTGTGACCACTCATGGTCTTACAGGTACCTGTCTTGACGTCCCATAGTCTCACCGTCTTATCATCACTTCCCGAAACGATGAACTCTGAATCACTGGATATAGCCACAGCATATACATAATGTGTGTGACCACTCATGGTCTTACAGGTACCTGTCTTGACGTCCCATAGTCTCACCGTCTAATCTCTACTTCCCGAAACGATGAACTCTGAATCACTGGATATAGCCACAGCATATAAATAACTAGTGTGACCACTCATGGTCTTACAGGTACCTGTCTTGACGTTCCATAGTCTCACCGTATAATCATTACTTCCCGAAACGATGAACTCTGAATCACTGGATATAGCCACAGCATATACATAATGTGTGTGACCACTCATGGTCTTACAGGTACCTGTCTTGACGTCCCATAGTCTCACCGTCTTATCATCACTTCCCGATACGATGAACTCTGAATCACTGGATATAGCCACAGCATATACATAATGTGTGTGACCACTCATGGTCTTACAGGTACCTGTCTTGACGTTCCATAGTCTCACCGTCTTATCATTACTTCCCGAAACGATGAACTCTGAATCACTGGATATAGCCACAGCAGATAAATAACTAGTGTGACCACTCATGGTCTTACAGGTACCTGTCTTGACGTCCCATAGTCTCACCGTCTAATCTGCACTTCCCGATACGATGAACTCTGAATCACTGGATATAGCCACAGCAGATAAATAACTAGTGTGACCACTCATGGTCTTACAGGTACCTGTCTTGACGTCCCATAGTCTCACCGTCTTATCATCACTTCCCGAAACGATGAACTCTGAATC
>CAMPDV010005671.1:0-32539 GCA_946699065.1 Loxodes magnus | reverse complement strand
ATTAAATTTTTGTTAAAGTAATTAAGATCTATTTTCTAATTACTAAATTTTGGTTTGTTATTGTTCGTTCAAGAGATAACAGAATAAAGTGCTAATTTTTTGTTTTTGTTATTTGGTATTCTTAAAATCAAATTTTATTTTTTGTTTTTACTAGTGGTTTTACCTTAGGCTAATGTTGATATTTTCTAAATAGTTTATCTTCTATTTTTATTATTCTATAAATATTTCTTTTCTTTTAATTTAATGATCTTTTTCTGCATTTGCTCTTATAGCAAATTAAGTTTCTTCCTCATTCTGATTCATCTTAATTTAATAGTTTTTATATAAGTCTAACTTTTAGATTTTTAAAGCTTGGTTTTCTTATTGTATTGATATTAGTTTATTTTCAACATTTTTTATTACTATATTTTTGTCATTTAATTCCTATTTTATTTAACTTTTTTATTATTTTATTTTTACTATTTTGTTCAAATACTGTTCTATTTCTATTTCATAATTAAGATTTAAATTTTCAATCTCTTATTCTAATTGTTCATTTAGTCCATTTTAATTATCTAGATCCTCAATTAGATATTCATTATTTAGTTTATAGTTATCTTGGACTTATAATAATTGTTAAATTTTTTCTTCCATAGCTAATATTCTTTTATTTTGTTTTGTTTCTATATATTCTAAGTTGTCAATTTGGAATTAATTTTCCACTAATTAATTTTTTAACTATATTAATTTGATTAGAAATTTATTCATTTAATTTCTCTTGATAACGATATTAATCTTATTTATTGCATAACTAATATAATTATTCTTATAATAATAATTAAAGTTTAGAATAGTTCAGATTTATTCTTGGTGATTTGCTACTCCAAGATTGAATTTTTGTTCTTGGTTATTTGCTTATTTTGTTTCTAAGTCCCAGCTATAAATACTCCTTGCTTTATTTCTTTCTATATTCTATGATTCTTAAGAGTTATTATTCAAAATAATAAACTATTAATCCTCTTTTTACCCAAAATTTTTAGTCTTTTCCTATTATCTACTTAGATTTATGGTATTTTAACTTTCTGCATAAAAAGATTCTTAGTTGAGCTGCAGTTCCAGATTCTTAAGATTAAGTTAAGATTGAAAATCTTACTATGCTTAATTGGGTTCTAAAATGTCGTCAATTTAAATATTATTTTAGTTATAAGAGGCATATATCTACTTATTTATTTCAGTTTGTTGAGCTTAATTGCTTTAGTTTTTAGTTTCATTTTCTATATTAATCTTTAGTTATTATTCCAAGCCTTAAATTTTTATATTTATATCCAAAATCTAGGTTTTGTTTTTACCTTTCCTTTATTTTTTTAATGTTTAAATTTTTTATCCTATAATTTTGCTACAGTATTTAAAATGATGACCTTCTTCATTACAGAATAAACAACATATTTATTTTTTATGTCTTAATTTTAGTTTTATATCTAAGTATTGTATGATGTTTGGAAGCTTATTTATTTATTCTTATGCCAATTTAACAAGTAATGTAAAATTTCTAATTTTTGTTATATCTTATTCTTACTGCTTTTCATTATCTAGTTGTATTTCAACTATTTAGATATTTAGGATTTAATCGAAAATCATAAGAATATCCTGGAGGCTAATTGGTTAAGTTGGTAAAATGGTAATCTTATATTTATTGAGTTAAGGTTTTTCAAATAGATTTTTTCTTAGATTTAAAAGAGGAGTTTAAGTCCAGATTGGCTATCTAATATTTCTAAATTCTTATGATCATTTATAAATTTTTTAAGGTCTTTTTCACTTAACAACTAAATAATAATATTTTTCTTAAAGTTCAATCTCATTCCACATATAAGTTCTGCTTTGTTATTTTTCTTCGGAAAATAATTTTTGCTAATTTAGTCAAATATATTCTTGTAGATCTAATAAATTTATGACTGATATAAATAAAAAATATCAAAGTATTATTAAGTTAAAACAATGAATTGATTTAGGTTATTTTAGTTTTATAGTTATATTAGTTGTTATAAGGAAGAACCTTATCGTAACCCTTAACCACAATCTCTTGCTGTCCTAATATTAACTTGAGCGCGTTAAAGGATTTAATATTTTAAGTTCCATATTTTTTTTTTCCAATTTACTCCTTAAAACCGAAATTCTATCTTCTTTTCTTACTTTACTTCTTCAATTTTCTAAATACTTATAACTTCCTTTATCTACAACTTACTGCTTTAAACTGAAATTCTATCTTCTTTTCTTGCTTTACTTTTTCACTTTTCAAAATACAAATAACTTCCTTTATCTACAACTTACTCATTTAAACTGAAATTCTATCTTCTTTTCTTACTTTACTTCTTCACTTTTCAAAATACTTATAACTTCCTTTATCTACAACTTACTCCTTAAAACTGAAATTCTATCTTCTTTTCTTACTTTACTTCTTTATTTTCTAAATACTTATTACTTCCTTTATCTACAACTTACTCCTTAAAACTGAAATTCTATCTTCTTTTCTTACTTTGCTTCTTCACTTTTCTAAATACTTATAACTTCCTTTATCTACAACTTACTCCTTAAAACTGAAATTCTATCTTCTTTTCTTACTTTACTTCTTTATTTTCTAAATACTTATTACTTCCTTTATCTACAACTTACTCCTTAAAACTGAAATTATATCTTCTTTTCTTACTTTACTTCTTCATTTTTCAAAATACTTATTACTTCCTTTATCTACAACTTACTCCTTAAAACGGTAATTCTATCTTCTTTTCTTACTTTACTTCTTCACTTTTCAAAATACTTATTACTTCCTTTATCTACAACTTACTCCTTAAAACTGAAATTCTATCTTCTTTTCTTACTTTACTTCTTTATTTTCTAAATACTTATTACTTCCTTTATCTACAACTTACTCCTTAAAACTGAAATTCTATTTTCTTTTCTTACTTTGCTTCTTCACTTTTCTAAATACTTATAACTTCCTTTATCTACAACTTACTCCTTAAAACTGAAATTCTATCTTCTTTTCTTACTTTACTTCTTTATTTTCTAAATACTTATTACTTCCTTTATCTACAACTTACTCCTTAAAACTGAAATTATATCTTCTTTTCTTACTTTACTTCTTCATTTTTCAAAATACTTATTACTTCCTTTATCTATTACTTACTCCTTAAAACGGTAATTCTATCTTCTTTTCTTACTTTACTTCTTCACTTTTCAAAATACTTATTACTTCCTTTATCTACAACTTACTCCTTAAAACTGAAATTCTATCTTCTTTTCTTACTTTACTTCTTTATTTTCTAAATACTTATTACTTCCTTTATCTACAACTTACTCCTTAAAACTGAAATTCTATCTTCTTTTCTTACTTTACTTCTTTATTTTCTAAATACTTATTACTTCCTTTATCTACAACTTACTCCTTAAAACTGAAATTCTATCTTCTTTTCTTACTTTGCTTCTTCACTTTTCTAAATACTTATAACTTCCTTTATCTACAACTTACTCCTTAAAACTGAAATTCTATCTTCTTTTCTTACTTTACTTCTTTATTTTCTAAATACTTATTACTTCCTTTATCTACAACTTACTCCTTAAAACTGAAATTCTATCTTCTTTTCTTACTTTACTTCTTTATTTTCTAAATACTTATTACTTCCTTTATCTACAACTTACTCCTTAAAACTGAAATTATATCTTCTTTTCTTACTTTACTTCTTTATTTTCTAAATACTTATTACTTCCTTTATCTACAACTTACTCCTTAAAACTGAAATTCTATCTTCTTTTCTTACTTTGCTTCTTCACTTTTCTAAATACTTATAACTTCCTTTATCTACAACTTACTCCTTAAAACTGAAATTCTATCTTCTTTTCTTACTTTACTTCTTTATTTTCTAAATACTTATTACTTCCTTTATCTACAACTTACTCCTTAAAACTGAAATTCTATCTTCTTTTCTTACTTTACTTCTTTATTTTCTAAATACTTATTACTTCCTTTATCTACAACTTACTCCTTAAAACTGAAATTATATCTTCTTTTCTTACTTTACTTCTTCATTTTTCAAAATACTTATTACTTCCTTTATCTACAACTTACTCCTTAAAACGGTAATTCTATCTTCTTTTCTTACTTTACTTCTTCACTTTTCAAAATACTTATTACTTCCTTTATCTACAACTTACTCCTTAAAACTGAAATTCTATCTTCTTTTCTTACTTTACTTCTTTATTTTCTAAATACTTATTACTTCCTTTATCTACAACTTACTCCTTAAAACTGAAATTCTATTTTCTTTTCTTACTTTGCTTCTTCACTTTTCTAAATACTTATAACTTCCTTTATCTACAACTTACTCCTTAAAACTGAAATTCTATCTTCTTTTCTTACTTTACTTCTTTATTTTCTAAATACTTATTACTTCCTTTATCTACAACTTACTCCTTAAAACTGAAATTATATCTTCTTTTCTTACTTTACTTCTTCATTTTTCAAAATACTTATTACTTCCTTTATCTATTACTTACTCCTTAAAACGGTAATTCTATCTTCTTTTCTTACTTTACTTCTTCACTTTTCAAAATACTTATTACTTCCTTTATCTACAACTTACTCCTTAAAACTGAAATTCTATCTTCTTTTCTTACTTTACTTCTTTATTTTCTAAATACTTATTACTTCCTTTATCTACAACTTACTCCTTAAAACTGAAATTCTATCTTCTTTTCTTACTTTACTTCTTTATTTTCTAAATACTTATTACTTCCTTTATCTACAACTTACTCCTTAAAACTGAAATTCTATCTTCTTTTCTTACTTTGCTTCTTCACTTTTCTAAATACTTATAACTTCCTTTATCTACAACTTACTCCTTAAAACTGAAATTCTATCTTCTTTTCTTACTTTACTTCTTTATTTTCTAAATACTTATTACTTCCTTTATCTACAACTTACTCCTTAAAACTGAAATTCTATCTTCTTTTCTTACTTTACTTCTTTACTTTTCTAAATACTTATTACTTCCTTTATCTATTACTTACTCCTTAAAACTGAAATTCTATCTTCTTTTCTTACTTTGCTTCTTCACTTTTCTAAATACTAAAATCTTTTATTTGCTTACTACTTAAAACTGAAATTCTATCTTCTTTTCTTACTTTACTTCTTTATTTTCTAAATACTTATTACTTCCTTTATCTACAACTTACTCCTTAAAACTGAAATTCTATTTTCTTTTCTTACTTTGCTTCTTCACTTTTCTAAATACTTATAACTTCCTTTATCTACAACTTACTCCTTAAAACTGAAATTCTATCTTCTTTTCTTACTTTACTTCTTTATTTTCTAAATACTTATTACTTCCTTTATCTACAACTTACTCCTTAAAACTGAAATTATATCTTCTTTTCTTACTTTACTTCTTCATTTTTCAAAATACTTATTACTTCCTTTATCTATTACTTACTCCTTAAAACGGTAATTCTATCTTCTTTTCTTACTTTACTTCTTCACTTTTCAAAATACTTATTACTTCCTTTATCTACAACTTACTCCTTAAAACTGAAATTCTATCTTCTTTTCTTACTTTACTTCTTTATTTTCTAAATACTTATTACTTCCTTTATCTACAACTTACTCCTTAAAACTGAAATTCTATCTTCTTTTCTTACTTTACTTCTTTATTTTCTAAATACTTATTACTTCCTTTATCTACAACTTACTCCTTAAAACTGAAATTCTATCTTCTTTTCTTACTTTGCTTCTTCACTTTTCTAAATACTTATAACTTCCTTTATCTACAACTTACTCCTTAAAACTGAAATTCTATCTTCTTTTCTTACTTTACTTCTTTATTTTCTAAATACTTATTACTTCCTTTATCTACAACTTACTCCTTAAAACTGAAATTCTATCTTCTTTTCTTACTTTACTTCTTTATTTTCTAAATACTTATTACTTCCTTTATCTACAACTTACTCCTTAAAACTGAAATTATATCTTCTTTTCTTACTTTACTTCTTCATTTTTCAAAATACTTATTACTTCCTTTATCTACAACTTACTCCTTAAAACGGTAATTCTATCTTCTTTTCTTACTTTACTTCTTCACTTTTCAAAATACTTATTACTTCCTTTATCTACAACTTACTCCTTAAAACTGAAATTCTATCTTCTTTTCTTACTTTACTTCTTTATTTTCTAAATACTTATTACTTCCTTTATCTACAACTTACTCCTTAAAACTGAAATTCTATTTTCTTTTCTTACTTTGCTTCTTCACTTTTCTAAATACTTATAACTTCCTTTATCTACAACTTACTCCTTAAAACTGAAATTCTATCTTCTTTTCTTACTTTACTTCTTTATTTTCTAAATACTTATTACTTCCTTTATCTACAACTTACTCCTTAAAACTGAAATTATATCTTCTTTTCTTACTTTACTTCTTCATTTTTCAAAATACTTATTACTTCCTTTATCTATTACTTACTCCTTAAAACGGTAATTCTATCTTCTTTTCTTACTTTACTTCTTCACTTTTCAAAATACTTATTACTTCCTTTATCTACAACTTACTCCTTAAAACTGAAATTCTATCTTCTTTTCTTACTTTACTTCTTTATTTTCTAAATACTTATTACTTCCTTTATCTACAACTTACTCCTTAAAACTGAAATTCTATCTTCTTTTCTTACTTTACTTCTTTATTTTCTAAATACTTATTACTTCCTTTATCTACAACTTACTCCTTAAAACTGAAATTCTATCTTCTTTTCTTACTTTGCTTCTTCACTTTTCTAAATACTTATAACTTCCTTTATCTACAACTTACTCCTTAAAACTGAAATTCTATCTTCTTTTCTTACTTTACTTCTTTATTTTCTAAATACTTATTACTTCCTTTATCTACAACTTACTCCTTAAAACTGAAATTCTATCTTCTTTTCTTACTTTACTTCTTTACTTTTCTAAATACTTATTACTTCCTTTATCTATTACTTACTCCTTAAAACTGAAATTCTATCTTCTTTTCTTACTTTGCTTCTTCACTTTTCTAAATACTAAAATCTTTTATTTGCTTACTACTTAAAACTGAAATTCTATCTTCTTTTCTTACTTTACTTCTTTATTTTCTAAATACTTATTACTTCCTTTATCTACAACTTACTCCTTAAAACTGAAATTCTATCTTCTTTTCTTACTTTACTTCTTTATTTTCTAAATACTTATTACTTCCTTTATCTACAACTTACTCCTTAAAACTGAAATTCTATCTTCTTTTCTTACTTTGCTTCTTCACTTTTCTAAATACTTATAACTTCCTTTATCTACAACTTACTCCTTAAAACTGAAATTCTATCTTCTTTTCTTACTTTACTTCTTTATTTTCTAAATACTTATTACTTCCTTTATCTACAACTTACTCCTTAAAACTGAAATTCTATCTTCTTTTCTTACTTACTTCTTCACTTTTCAAAATACTTATTTCTTCTCAAAGCATACTACTTAAAACTGAAATTATATCTTCTTTTCTTACTTTGCTTCTTCACTTTTCTAAATACTTATTACTTCCTTTATCTACAACTTACTCCTTAAAACTGAAATTCTATCTTCTTTTCTTACTTTACTTCTTTATTTTCTAAATACTTGTTACTTCCTTTATCTATTACTTACTCCTTAAAACTGAAATTCTATCTTCTTTTCTTACTTTACTTCTTCACTTTTCAAAATACTTACTTCTTTTATCTCTAATTTATATTAATGCATAAAGCTGAAATTTTTTTTTCTTTTCTTACTTTACTTCTTCACTTATTTTAATACTTAAATCATCTTTTTTTTGCAACATTTCATTTTTTTTTCTTTATTTTTTTTAATTTCACTGTGAATTTAATCTTATTTATATACTTTTTTTTATATTGACTTTATATTTTTAATAAAAAGTTTCTTTTAATTATTATTTGTCTTTTATTCATTTTGCAAAAAATTTTATTTTTTCTTTTCTTATTATTTATTTTTAAGCTTAATGAGTTTCTGACTGTAACTTCTTGCATTTTACGATCCCAACACAGTTTTCATATGATTTCGTGGATATCATGTTGCTTTCGAAAAGCAGCTACCAGGGAGCTCCATCACTATTGGCAGCCTGGCTTCAAGCTCCTACCATGAGTGGATAATCAAGAGGAAGGCGTTCCCTTGCATTGATTGATTTTTTCCATGGACTTTCTCACTTCATTAAAGGAACTTGTTCCTATCCATAAAACCATAAAGTATGATTCAGAAAGTTTATCTCAGCTCCCACCATCTTTTTAATTTTCATTTCTTACTTTTCTTAGCATATTTTTATTTTATTTATTTTATCATTATTTAAAAAATATTTCTTCTTAGTGGATTAGATTGTTTTTTTTTGTATTTCAAGATCTTTATCTACTTTTATTAATTCTAAAAAGCAAAAAACATTTTCATTACCCAAAAATCAAAAAAGATATCACAACTCAATTCAAAAAAAATTAGTACAACCCAAAATCAAAACATTTCGAAACCGAAATCAAAATTATATCCTTCATCTTTTTTAATCTCATTTTTTCTCAAAACCCTTTTATATTTTGAAACTTTTTTTAGAAAATTTGTTCCTTTCTGACCTTTATCTATCCCGATTTCCCCCAGTTTGTTCCGTCCGAAAAAAGTCTTGCAGTGTAAAAAGCTGAGCGAAAAAACAAAATTGAATTTTTCACGATTTAATGCTTTAAATACTTTATTCGCCTTTCATTTAGCTCTAAAAATCAAAAAAAAACCAAAACCCACTTCTAAAATTTTTATCATGCACTAAAATCGAAAATTTTCAAATCAAAAAAACAAAAACTTACAAAACCAAAACTTAAATCTTCAAAACCAAAATACAAAATCGAAACTTTCGAATCCTAATTCAACAATTTTCAAACACAAATCCAAAATTTTCAAAACCAAAATCAATAATTTTCAAAACCAAAATCAATAATTTTCAAAACCAAAATCAATAATTTTCAAAACCAAAATCAATAATTTTCAAAACCAAAATCAATAATTTTCAAAACCAAAATCAATAATTTTCAAAACCAAAATCAATAATTTTCAAAACCAAAATCAATAATTTTCAAAACCAAAATCAATAATTTTCAAAACCAAGATCAATAATTTTCAAAACCAAAATCAAAATTTTCAAATCCAAAATCTAAAGTTTTCAAAACCAAAATCAAAAATCAAAAGTTTTCAAAACCAATATCAAAAATTTTCAAAATCAAAATCAAAAAAAATAGTTTCAATTTTTTTTATTCCCATTTTTTTCAAAAACCTTTTTATTTTGAAAATTTTTTCTCAAAAAAATTTATTCCTTTCTGACCCTCTAATAATCCCGAAATCCCCCGGCCTGTTCCGTCCCAACTCAGCCCTATAGTGTAAAACGCTGAGCAGAAAAAGGCTTTGACACTTTTTGCCATTTTCAGGCTTCTAACTCATGAAAATTTAATCTGCTGCACATTAAATGCAGTATTTTACATTTTTCCTATCGTAAAATTACATTTTGCAACTTAAAAATAATAACAACGCAATTAAATATAACAAATTAAAAAAAAACTTGGCGCTAGCACGCAACTCAAAAAATTTCTAAGACTATAATATAAAATTAAAAAAATTTTATCTCTAGCACATTACTCAAAAATTTTCCTAAGACTTGAAAATTTAAATTATTTAGCTGAGTATATACCTCAAAAATTTTTCCTGACGCGGAAAAATTTAAATACTTTTACTCTAGCACATACTTCAAAAACTTTTCGACACTTGGAAATTTACATATTTTTAGCTCTGGTACGTACTTCAAAAAGTTTCGTAACACTTTAAAATTTAAAACTTTTTTAACTCTAGTACATTACTCAAAAAATTTCAAACACTAGAAAATTTAAATTATTTAGCTGAGTATATACCTCAAAAATTTTTCTTACACTGAAAAATTTGAAAATTTCTCTAACACTTTATTTTAAAATTAAATTAAAAAAATATTAATAAAAATAACTAAATTCAATAAAAAGACTTAGAAAAAATACAAAATCTTAGAAAATTTTTTAAATTTACTTATAATAATAATAATAATAAGAAAATGAAAATAACTAACATAAAGACTTAGAAAATTTTAAACTTTTAAATGTAAAAATTAAATAGTTAAGCCTTTGAAGATCACTTGATGTATCTCTACTTGTCCTCCACACTCATTGTAGTATTAGCCATTACGCAATTCTTAAAGCTTAAACCATAGTCTGCATATATTCTATTTCAGTCAGTCTATATAAATGCGGTGTTTAAATTTAAACTTACCTATTATTAGTTATTAGTGTCTACTCCATTCAATATCCTTCCTAAGTTCCATCTTCGAATGTTGTAGTCTTTTGATTAAGCTCCATATAATCATGCTAACTTGTCTCCATTGCTTGATACCAACCAATTGTTGTCACTCGATAATGATAAACTACCAACACTGTCCGTATGACCATTTAATATACATGCACACTATCCATTATTGATATTTCAGATTCTTATTGTCTTGTCATAAGATCCAGATAAGATATACTTGTTGTTACTTGAGAATATTACCGATAAGACAGAAGAGGTGTGACCCGATAAGATTTTGGTACATTGTTATGTCTTAGAGTTCCATAAACGAATAGTATTGTCTCGCGATCCAGATATGATTAAGTTGGAATCACGGGATATAGCCACAGCATATACATAACCTGTGTGACCACTCATGGTCTTACAGGTACCTGTCTTGACGTCCCATAGTCTCACCGTCTTATCATCACTTCCCGATACAATGAACTCTGAATCACTGGATATAGCCACAGATCATACATAACTAGTGTGACCACTCATGGTCTTACAGGTGCCTGTCTTGACGTCCCATAGTCTCACCGTATAATCATAACTTCCCGATACAATGAACTCTGAATCACTGGATATAGCCATAGCATATACAGATCTAGTGTGACCACTCATGGTCTTACAGGTGCCTGTCTTGACGTCCCATAGTCTCACCGTCTCATCATAACTTCCCGATACGATGAACTCTGAATCACTGGATATAGCCACAGCATATACAGAATCTGTGTGACCACTCATGGTCTAACAGATACCTTCAGCTATGTTGTAGATTCGAAGATTTTTGTCAAGGGAAGCGGATACTATTAAGTTGGCATCTGAAGAGATGGCCACGGAGGTGACATTTGAGGAGTGTCCAGTGAAAACTTGAGGGTGCTCAGATGAGATTGAAGTGAGGTTAGCGTTGGAGAGGTCACAGTTGATGAACTTAGAATTTCGAAGGTTGGTTGATGTTAGGTTGGAGTTTTAGAAGTTGCAATTTGTGAAGGTGGTGTCAGATAGATCTGCGTTAGTTAAGTCAAGGTTTGAGAAGTTTTATTAAGTGAAGGTGAAGTTCATGAAGTTCAACATTGTTATTGCGTTAGACGCGGCTTATTAGATCTTTGACTGATTTTTTGTTGACCTAATGATCTATAACAGACTCTAATCCGTTGATTCATTTTTAAATTTACTTAACTGGATCATTAAACTCGTTTAGCCTGTTAAATTTATCTTGTTTAATATGCTTTATACCAGAAATTCTAAAGTAATATTTTGCGATGATAACTTAGCCAAGTACTGTGATAATTCCTCAATCGATAAAGCATTTGCTTAGTAAATTTCTTCCGTAGGTTAAACTATAGATCTTTCTTATGCCTTATTTTTCTCTTTAATAACCTATTTTATTTCTTCTTTACTTTCTTTTTTTACTAAACTTAAATTCTTTTCTCCAGTTTTTACTTAATTTGGCTAAACTAATTAAGGATTTTGAGGGTCTATTATTGGTATATTCTCGTTTAATATTTTTTTTATAATCTCTATGTCTATTCTATTCTTAGGCTCCTATTCCCAACATCCTTTAATTACTTAGGCAAAACTTTCAGGACAATCAATTGGTATCTCCTCTCTTTCTGAATTCTTTATGGCTTATATTATAAAATCGTTCTAAGCTTCCTCAAACGGTAACAATCTTGCTGCTAACTCCCATAACACCATCCCTAACGCATAAATGTCCGATTATTTGCTATATTTTGGCCTAATACCAAACAATTCAGGCGCCATCCACCGTACTGTTCCTACTTTTGTCTAAGTACTTAATGCATTCGATTCTTTTTTTATCTTTGACAATCCGAAATCAGTTATTTTGGCTACGTGATTCCCATCTAGTAAAATATTACAACTCTTAAGATCCCTGTGGATAATATTTTTCTTGTGTATATAATGTAAACCATTTGCTATATTTAAACCAATTTGATATCTTAGTTTCCAAGGTATTACCTCTTGACTTTTTAAGTAATCAAACAATGATTACTACATCAACTCCATCACTAAACTCAAAGGATCAGGGCAATAGCCATATAATAATATTACATTGAGATGCCTTAACATTCTCAAAAGCGAAAATTCTTATTCAAAATCCTTTCTCGTACTCTCAGATGTAGTTTTAATAAACAACTATTTTATTGCCACATCTATGTCTCCAAGCCATTTTCCTTAATAAACCTTTCCGAAGCTACCACTTGACAACTTTTTCCCTTTCTTAAAATCTTGCTTTGAAATAACGAAATCCTCTTCAACGTTAGATTCCATTTATTAAAACATTAGAAAAAACTATTCTTTTAATACTAAAAAATAGCAGAATTTAATAAAAACTAAACTTTTTATCATATTTTAGAACTATTTTTACTTAGAAGCTTATAATGCTTATTGAATTTAACTTTAATCAATAACAAAATAGATAAATATTACTTTATATTAATTTAAAATTTTATAAATTATAATTTATAATTATATATTTTTAATCTTTTTAATAAACTTTTTTTTACACTTAATTAAAAGAAAAATCAAATAAATTAAAAAAAATAATCTTTAAAAATAAGCTTAAATATTAAAAAAAATTAATTTATTAAAATTAAAAATAAACAAAAAAAGATTAAAATTATAAAAACAAATTAAATAATTCTGTAATATATTATAATATTTTATAATAATAATTGAATATTTTTTTAATTTTAATTTATAAATTTAAATTCTTTATAGATAGTATAATTTAAAACAAAAACTTAAAAAGATTTGAAAAAATATTCCTCTTAATATTTAAATTTTAAATCTTGAGATATAAAAAATTTAAAAAAGGCACGATTTTTTCTAACATGATTAATATTACTAATTTTAAAAAAATTTGAAAATAAATAAAAATAATACTAATTATAATAGACTTTATAAAATAAAAATAATTTGTCTATATAAAAAAATCTATCGTTTATTTTACGCTTTTATTTCCTTTTTTTTAATTAAATAAATTTTTAACATAATTTAAATTTTTTTATTTTAAATAATTATAAAGCAAAAATTTAATTAATAAAAATACATAAAAAAGATAAAATAAAAATAATAAATTCTTCATTTATAATAATTAAATACTTTGAAACTACACAACAATTTTTTTTAAAAATTAATAAAATTTTCTTAAAATAATTATTAGAAAGCTTAAAATTTAAATTAAATTTAAAAATAATCAATTTGTAAATTTTTTAATTTTTTTTGTTATTCTTTTTATTTTTTAATTTAAGCTTCCACTTGATTTAAATTTAATATTCTATAAAAAAAATTTATTAATTCATTAAGAAATTATTTAATATGTTTTTACCATTGAAATAATTCTTTTTTATTATATTTTTATCGTTTATATTTTAATTTCTCTAATTAATTAATTTCTTCTATTTTTTTATGATGTAAGATTTCTTTTTTTTATTTTTAAATTATAATTATTAAATATTAAAACTTGGATACTTATAAATATAAATATATAAAAATATTTTTATTAATACTTAAATTGTTCAAAATCTTTTTTATTTAATAATTAATTAATTTATTGATTTATTTTAAAATATAATTTAATAAATCCTTACATACTATTTTTCATATTTTTTAATTTTAAAATTAAGGCTAATAATTTCTAAATTTTAATTATTTCAATTCAAATCTTAAATTCTTTTTGCTTAATTAATTTTAAAATTAATAGAATATCTTTAATTTTATTTTAAAATTATTTTTATCTCGCTCTAAATTTTATAAATTTCTCACTATGAATTTTAATTAAAAACATTTATAATTTTTTAAGAAATTTTAATCATTCTAATACTTTATTTAATTAAAATTTACTTTTAAATATCTTGAATTTGACTCCTTAAAATATAATTTTTTTAATCAATTTAGGAACTTATTTAAAGAAATATATAATCTAAAGAAACTTAATTAGAATTTAATAGTTACTTTCTCAATAATTTATATAAATCTTATTCAGATAATATTGTTTTGATTTTTTTTGCCTTTCGAATTATAAAAATAATTTTTTTTAATTTAACTTGATTTATTTAATTATAATATCTAATTTGATAATTTAATATTTATTAATCTATATTTTTAGTTAAATATAAAATCATTAATAAAAAATTAAGCAAAATTAACTAATTTTATTATTATGCTTATTAATTTTGCTATGATGAACGTAATGAATTTATAAGTATTTTTATTTTCAAAATTTTAATTTAATTAATCTTAATCTTAAAGCATACAATATTAATTGATCTGCTTGTCGAATTAATTTATCTAAAAGACATAGTTTTTATTATGAAATATATTATTTCCTTTTTTAAGTATTTTATGCACTTAAAAAAATAGATTCATTTAATTATTAATTTGTTTTTATTCCTGTAATATTAGTTTTATTATTACTAAATTTTAATTTTTACTCTCACCAACTTTTAATATTTGCAATTTCATTTATTTCGTATCTCAATTATCTTGATATTTTCATACTTTTTTAATTTAACTAAAATTCTCTATTTATAAATTTTGGATATTCTTGTAGCATTATCAAAACCTTTATTTTTTTCTATGGTTGGAAAATTAAGCAACTTCTTTAAATTAAATATTAACAATATGACTCATTAAATAAAAATAACTTATTTACCCCTATAAATTATTGAATCAAAGTTTCTTATTTTTGTTATAAAATTATTATCTGATTATTCATCTAATCCTCTATAATAATAACTATTTTTCACTTTAGTATTTTAAACTTTTTTTAATTTTAGAATTGATTTCCATATTAATTAATTAATAAATTAAGGATTTATCAATGCTTAATATGCAAGGGTTATTTTCCTCAGTCAAATCAATATTTTTGTATACAGATAACTATGATTCAATGTATCAACTATTACTGAGCATTGGGTATAATTATTAGTATTTTATATTCATAATTATTTAGCTATTTTCTTTCTTCTCATTATTCTTGAAGTAATATTAATAGTTCTAGTTAAAAGAATTTTAGCTAATTTAACTTAAGATATTATATATTTTACTATTTAATCTTCCTTATTTAAGAAATTTAGAACTTAAATTTCCTTAAATCATACAGAACAATTTTAAAACGAAGTTTAAATTTCTGTTTCTTTGCTTTATTTCCTTTTATCTATTTTCTCTTATTTTTTATACCTGAAACTTTATTTGGTGATAAAGCATTTCATTTAATATAATTCCAAATTTTATACAAATTATTTAAAAAAAGATGATTAATGATAAATTTTAGAAAAGTATCATGCAAAATAGTTTTTACTCTTATATTAAAAAATAAGAGATTTGATTAAAACTTTTCCTTAAAGAGTGAGTTTTTAGATAAATTTATTAAGTTATAATCTTTTAAGTATATAAACAAATCAGTGAGTATCAAAGTAAGTCCATTAATCTATTAAATTTCCTCTAAATATTAGTAAAATTTTAAAGATACAAATTAGAAGATTAATTAACTAGATAAAGCTTAAATTTTTTTAATTTGCAGTTTTAAAATGATTAAAAAAATTTTAGCAGGAAAAGAATCAAAAAGATTGAGAAGGCTTTGATGAAAACTATATAAAAATTTAAATAAATAAACTTTTCAATAGCAGTATGTTAATCTAAAAGGAACCAAATCGTATAATTTAAAAGTGATTTAACAACTGAAATAGAATAGGGTTAATTTATAGATAAAAGAAACATTTCTGGATAAAACGTATTATTGCAATGAAAGAAACAATAAAAAAATTTATTTAAATTTAATAGATATTTATAAAAAAAAATATTATAAAGATTCTATTATCAAGATAATTCATATGTAATCTGAGAAGATTTTAAGTATCTTATTATAATTTAGAGTATGTATTTTAAATTATTCAAAATAAACTACTTTGTAAATATTAGGTGATGAGATTATTACTTTTAGTTAAGTTAAGAAAATTTAAAAACTAAAATTGAGCCTGAAAAAGAATATTAAGCAATCAAAAGCTAAGTAAAATAGAAGAAAAATAAAAATATTCAAGATTCATCAACTTCATTATAGCTAACAAAACTAAATTTTTTATTATAAAAAGGAGAAGAAAAAAAGATTAAGCCGAATGCTAAAAATTAAACAAAGTTAGTAATGAAAAATATTCGGAAATTAAATTGATGCTTTAAAATTTGTATTAAACTAAGGAAAAAAAATCAATCTGAGAGTCTTTATCATTAAATTAAAAATAAATAAATTTTTCAAAAAAAACTAAGACAAAATTTATATTTGTAAAGAATTAGCTTTATAATTGAATGACTCAGGCAAGAAACAAGCAAATATTACCTTTTGTTTTAATATAGCTATAATACCGCAAACCTGTTTCTGCTTGATTTTGTCTTTTATGAAGCAAAAATAATAAAAATTCGAAATTGAAAAGGATTATATTATAAATTATAGAACTATACATGCTCATCCTCATTATTTTATCATAAGATAAATCCAGCTCATTATTAGTTAACTATTTTCATTTCAATTCTCAAATGTCTCTTTAAATATAAATTGCTTTTAGTTTGATTATTTAAGTTCTTGAATCACTAAAATTCTTAAATCTAATTAACCATTCTAAAGGATAAAATAGAATAGGTAAAAGCATTTAAATTCAATAATTTTAAGGAAAAAACATTTAATTAAAATCCAATCTCTTTAAGCTTTACATATAGTAAAATAAAATAATTATATAACCTTAAATGAATTAAATATACTGAACAAATGTAAACAATAAATAGTTTAAAAAAACATAAAAGAAGCCACTTACTTTAAAGGATATTTGTATTTAATATATAATATATTTTAGACTTTATGTTTATTTTATGAATTAAGA
Source organism: Loxodes magnus (assembly GCA_946699065.1). Classification (NCBI taxonomy): domain Eukaryota; phylum Ciliophora; class Karyorelictea; order Loxodida; family Loxodidae; genus Loxodes; species Loxodes magnus. The sequence continues at coordinate 15,241 of CAMPDV010005671.1, read as the reverse complement.
TTATAAAAATTTATTAATTTATCTAGCAAAAATTAAAATAATCCTTTATTTTTATTCATTTTTCTGCTGTAAAACTTACTCATAACTAAATTACTTAAAGGATAGTTCTTAGTGGTAAAGTTAAAAAAGTTTCTTCTTTTGATATTAAATTTCTTCCTATTTGAATGATTATATTACCTTCATTTAGTGCATTTAAACTTTTTATTATTTAATTAATAGCTTGTTTGCTAAAAAAATTATACCAAATCCCTAATCCTTCTATCACAGATGAGAGATATTTAAATAAAAAATATCTTAAGTTTGAGGAAAGTTATTTAGAAAAGGCAAGAAGGAAATTTTTTATTAAGCTTCTGATAGTTTATGAAGTAATCATAAGAACCTTTATTAAAATATCTAGAATTGCCAAAAATTCTGTCTAGAAACTTCTCACTTTGATGTTTTGAGATTGCTTTATTCTAAAATAATCTTAAAATAAAAGCTTGCCTAATAATATAATTTTCATAGGAATAAACAGATTTTCATTTATTATCTATTACAAAAATTATAGCAAAGTAGTAGTTTGTAAGGTAAAAAAGCTTTTAGTTAAAGGAGAAAATATTATTAATGTTGAGTTAGTTTTAACTTTAGCAGTGGTTCTCCTAAGTTAATTCAGCAAAATATGCTTTTTGAATAACCAAAAAAGTTTTTAAGTGTAAGATATTGAAATGGTAAGTAGCTCTCTTGTTAAAAAAAACGTAGATATATTAAGAAAATAGTAGAGCTATCAAATAAATTACAGATGAAAGAATAAATCACTTAAATTATTAATCAGCTAAGCTAGGGCGTAATAATACTTTACTAGACTTTTTAAAGTTTCAATCCCATAAATCAAAATAAGATTAATATAAAAATAAAGAGATGAAAATGCTTAGCAAGACAGAGTAAAATAACTTCAGAAAGAGTGCTAAGAACCAATTAATAGCTTAAAGATTTATTTAGCATTTTAAGACTTAAGTAACTTTCTCATTATTCTAGAACCTTCTGTTCTTCCGAATATTTTCAAAGCTTTTTTGAGATGGACAGTTTAGATTAAGTCTTATTAGGGAAATAAAGATTTTACCCAGTTTATAGCGGAAATTAATTGCCTCAATCCCTTTATTGGAAGAAAAATAGTAAAAGCTAGAACAAAAAATACTTGACAGAATCCAAGATTAAAGATTGAATAAGTTGATAAAATAATTACTTTGAAATATCTAAGATAACTAAGCTAAAAAGTACTTAAATTAAACTAAAATATTAAGCATCATAAAGTTGGCTAAAGAAAGAAACTTCTTATTAATTAGTACTAATAGGTAAGTATTTTCTAAGGAAATTTGAGAATATTGTAAATAAGAATTTTGAAGCATATATTTATAGAAATTTATGGAATCTAATTAGTTGTTTATTTTCAAAAGTTTAGCAAAGAAAAAATTTAGATGCTTGAAGTTTAAAAGAAGAGAAAATTTCTTTCAAAAGGCATTAATTTGTTGATAGATGCAAGGAAATAAAATCTAATTAAGAGAAAATCTTACTTTTGGTATAATGTCTTTACTAATTATTCTTGACTTAAAAGTACTAGTCTGCCTTTTCAAACAAGCAAGCAGTTATCCTCTGAAGGTATATAATTTCCTGTCAATAGGAGGACTATTAATAAAGTTTATTTTCAAAGAGAATAGTCTTTTTTGCAGATTCTTTTAGCTAATTGAGTAGATATTTGCCAAAAAATTTTCAAGCTTTCTTAGATTCACATTCTTAGAAGAATAGTTAAAGTAGAAAGCTAGTTTAAGAGTATATCAATAATTAAGCAAGTGTTCCTTTCCAATAAGCTGCAAGAACTATCACTAAACTCAATAAGAATGTAAGCGGGTTTTCTTAAAATGAACAGTTCAGCGTTAATAGTAATAGAAGCGAAATCTAAGATTGCTTAAGAGATTCAAAGCTAGCAAGATTAAGAATACACTAAATATAATAGAAATTTCTAGAATTCGCTCAATAGCCTAGGAAGAATAAATAATTGAGTAGAAGAATACATTGATCAGTAAATTCTTTAATAGAGATAATTTTTATTAACTAAATACAGAACTAAAAAGCGAATTTCAACTTAAATTTTTGACTTAAGCTTTTAGATTAAGAAGTAGGCATCAGTGTATGAAAATAGCAATTTTAAGAAAATCTAGTTAAGTTATTAGCCCAAATTAAAATATATTACAAATTTCCGATAAATTAGCTATGGAAAAATAAGCATTGCTTATCTCTTTACTAAACCTTATTATTAGAAAGTTAGGATAAATCATTTACCACCAGTTAGATAAATAAAACATTGCAACTCTAAATTTATAAAGCCTTTTGAAAAAATTCTCCATGATAAAGTTCTTAATCTTTAGATATTTCAATTAAGTCATATTTAGTCCATTTTTACTTTTTTCTTTAGCTCTTCAGTTATTAATCGCAATTGTTTGTTGTAGCTATTTTTTGTCAATTCAATCTCTCTTTATTCTCCAAATCTCACTCTTTAATTGTAAATTCAATTTTTATTATCAAACTATAGAACCTTGAAGAATAATAAAAAAGCAAGTTTAAATGAAGCTTTTAAGTGAATTCTAGAAATCTATAAGATTATAGTAACTATAAAACTTTTATTAATAAAATTAAAAAGTTAGTTAATTAGATATATTGTAGTATTTATAGTCTAATCTATAAATATTACAACAATGCTTAATATAAAAGCTTTTTTATTTAATTTCAATCATTTTCTCCTCTCTAACACTATGAGTATTTCAAATTCGAGAAATTAATCCCAAAATTATGAAATTAAAGACAAAGTAGTAAAAATAATTTTCTTAAACGATTCATAAAAATACTAAAGAGATAATATTTCTTACTGATTGTAGAACTAAAAATCAAAAGATGAAAAGCCTAAACCAATAAAGAGAATTATTATTATTTTTAGACAGAAATGAGAAACAATCATCATTTACTAAAGTATAAAAAACTAAACCTAGTTAAAAGACTACTTTTCAATAGAGTTATATATAAGAACCTTCATTAATTATGTTAATATAATTATTTGTTTAGATTTATAGATAAAACCTTATAAAAATACCTTAATTCAGCTGTATAACTTTAAGTTTAATATTAATCTATTTCTAATAGTTATTATATACTGCTAAACTTTTATTTATTTATACTTTTTAACTTTATTTATAATGATTTTCCAAATTTATCTAAAACTCTTTAACTAAAGTATTGCTTAATATAAAACAAACAAGATTAGATTTTAAAGTATTTGTTTAAATAATTTAAATACAAGAGAAACGAAGAATCAATATTAAATAAATATAATATCTTATATTAGTAAGACTTTACTCTATTATTACATAGATACTAATTTTTCTTCTTCTAAATATGCTTCTAATATAATAGCTTTTTGAAAGCTTCTATAAATCATTTTTAATGTTAGTTTATGGTAGCATCTTAAATAATATACTACTTTTACTTCTACTAAAGATATTTGGAGGATAGATTACTCGCTTGCTATCATGATTATTAAAAGAACACACTTTTATAAACAAAGAAGTTTAAGATTATATATTATTTATCTAAATATCCAAGATTTGATGCCTTATAAGGGAACTATTATTAGGTATTAATGAATACAATAATAGCAATATGACTTACTAGAATCTAAATAATAATAAGAATATTAATTTGAAATGCTAATTAAAGAAAATTAGCTTAATTAAGATTATTAAAGCTACTAAATAAAATAGTAGTTATATTAATTAGATTAACTAAAAGAACATTTTAGTTATATCTTTGTTTAACTTAAATCTCTAACTTTGGCTTTTAATTAATAAATAAAACTGGATACTTTTTATATTTTTGAAACATCTATTTATATTTTATTTACTTGAAAAATACTAAATTTACCCCTACTATCATTTTCATATGCTTTTTAATCCCATTGATAAATATTATTAAAGAATTTCACATTAAAATTAGTATCTTTAATTTCTTCTTTCTTGCAAGGATAAAAATTAATTTTTGGTGTTTTCTTAGATTTATTAAAAAATCTACTTGGATTTTGTAATTTTTGCTTTTAAGTTTTACATTTAGCCCTATAAATGCAAAATACAAAGTTGCTTTAGTTAGTATTAGGTCTATTGTCTTATTTTATTTTATTTCTATCTGCACTTTTTTGGAATTTTTGCCCATACTTTCTTGCTTCTTTCATAAATCACTTTTTCTATATTTTTTCCATTTATAGGAAAACCAACTTTAAGGTTTTGCAATTAAAATTTTGTTTTTCTTTAATTGTTTATAGCATTTTAAAATTTTATTGAGCAAATCCAAAAGAATTTTCTTAAGGTTTTTGCTTTCCTCGAATAAAAATACGAACTGACAGAAGAACTATCTTTAATTTATCCCTAACTGCTTTGTCTCACTTTTTTCTGAATATTTTATGTCTAGTATATTCTTTCAATGTTTATATGTTATACTCTCATACGATTTTAATTCTCTTCTGTTTCAATCATTTCCAGTATTTTTGATAAAGTCTAGAAGTATAAATTTTTATTAAGGTTGAGTTTAGTTTTTATGCTTAGTTTTTAACATTATCGCTCTGATTTTTTGCTCCCTTAATATTTTAAGCTTAACTTTAATTTTAGGTTAAGAAAGTTAAGCCCATTTCTCAGTCAGCTTATGAAGAGCTAAGAGTAAAAAAGAGATAAAAGTCGTTCTCTCAATTTTCTATCTTTTCAATTGTATTTTTTTTAATTTAAAGTGAAATAAATAAAGTTCACTAATTTTTAATTAGAGCATATGTTTAATTAGTAATTACTATAGCATTATTAAGCATTACTAAAGAATTAAAGCTTTTTTAATTAAATAGCCTTCTACTATTTATTATTATGCTTTAGTTCTAATTTTTTAATAGATCTCTTTAATTAATCTTTAGTCTCATTATTTATGTTTCTTAATTAAATTTAACTATTACGTTATTAAAGTGAGAAACTAATTCTTTCCTTCTTAATTTTTAATATTATACTATTATTATTTACTAAAACAGAGATGAGAAGCATAGATAATCTTCTGAATTAATTAAAATTTTATAAATCAGAGTTTCCTGTAAAAGTTTAAAGGAATAGATTTACTAATTTAACTTAATAGATAGCCAACATTATTTCTTCTTTTTTCTCTTTCCAAGCTTTTTAATTTACTACCTCTCGTCATAGTTTCTTTTAAGCTCGACAGATCTGAATTCTGACTTTTGAAAATTTCTGATATTTAAATTTTATATCCAGTTATTACCACAAAATATTTGAAAGCTTTTATATATTTCTTTAAAATTAACTTGTAACTTTATTATATTTTCCTCTAATTAATTTGTGGATCTTAACTATTTCAATATCAAAGAAGTTAACTTGAGGCTTGCTATTTATAAGCTTCTTTTTCTTATAAGAGCAAATATTTAAAATTTCTATCAATTATTTAGTTATTCCCCAGATAATCTTTTATAGTTTCTCTCTTAACATTTAGGAACTAGAGTCTTTCGTAGCAGTAAGATACTTTAGCTTGTAGTTATTAAGAATTATAGATTTAACTAGTCAGTATTACTCTTTTAAGATAATGATAACTTAAATATCTCTTTGAGTAGTATTAATAAATCTAACAAAAAATTAGTATATTTGCTATATATTTATACTTTAAACTCTTATATTGCTATATATATTTAACTAAGAGATTAAATAAAGTAGCTATAGGACAGCGAAAGACTTAGAATAAGAATGGACATTTTATTTGCAGTAATAATTTACTCAAAAAGAGTGTTTTTAGGAGATAGAAATAAGGTTATAAGAATAAGAAGACGATAAGAGCAATCCTCAAGAATTAGACGAAGACTTTTATCAAAAGGCAAAGCTTTTTTGTGTGTTGATAGTTTAGGAACAAAAAAAATTGCTGAGTACAGCCATTGATTAGTAGAGATGTAATTACTACTACTACATTAGAATTAAATGGTTCGTATTAATGAAGGACTCCTTAACTGCATTATAATAAAAAAGTGATATTAGATATCTAGCATGTGTAATTATAGTATTAACAAATCAAATAAAAATATTTAAAAAATGTCTATAAATTTTCTTTTATTAAAAAAGAGATTGTCTAGAAAATTAATTTAAAAAGTAAATTAAATTATAATACTAAAACAAGTCATTTCTGGTCAATAGAGATGGCTACCAATCTAACTCCATTCAAATGTCTAGCTAAGTTACTCGTCTGGAATTTCCAGATTTTTATTGTTGAATCTCTACTTCACGGTACAAGTCATTTCTATTCTACATCAGAAGAAGAATTTGAATCCCCATTGCAAAGAAGTTGCATTCAAATATATAGCTGCAATGAAGAAAGCTGTTTTTTAACTGATGAGATATAAGAATGTAACTCCTTGACATTTTAAAACTTTATGTAGACTTTTTACATTACCTAAAGCAGAATATGGAGGAGACTTAGTACCATGAAGTATTCAAAAAGGAGTAACTGGAGTTCTGAACAGAATAGAATCAAGCATGAGATTAATTTCAAGAAAAGCTTTTTAATTAGCAACTTCAACATTTAATGAATCATGTTATATAGACCTGAATTGATTACCCTTTAAGCACGTTATGGCTATAAAATTCTTCAGATTCTACTATAAAATTAAATAAGAAAGTATTGATTTTCCAAGATCAACAATAGGCTCTCTTTTCATTAATATATGGAAAAAAGGATTTCAATACTACGATTAAGTGTAGCAATTATCAGACCTTCATAATATCGATCTGCAGAATTAATAGAATAATACCAATCTTAAAACTTTTACTAAACATATAAGATAAAAAATACAACAATATTTCTACAAAGTAGCTACTAAAAAACTTATGAGAATGAAAACAGCTAAAGTATATACTGAATAATTTGGTAATCTTTAACAATTTCCACAAATTACTTATACTAAATTAAACAAATAGTATAGACGAGAAATTATCAGTATATATAAACTTAGAACCTAAACTTATAATTTTCGTAAGGATCTTTAAGATCGTCATTACCCCATTGATAATCCCTATTGTATGTGTGGAGAGCATGAAACTTTCGAGCATATCTTTAAATGTGTGTACTATTCTAATATAATGAATTGATTATCGGAAAATATCGGAAATTATGACTTAAGGCGCCTTATACTATACGATCAAGAATATCTAAACTCATTTTCAAGGTCTAAATTGGATTATTTAGACTTATAAATCAAAATATTTCACAAGAAGCTAATGACAAGGAGACTTGATATTCTAGAAATGGAGAAAGCAAAAAAGGAAGAAGTTAAAGATGAATAGAAAGAAGAACTAATTAAAGAAAAATGAAGAGATGTAAACAAGATTAAAAAACAATTTAAAAACATTTACTAACGTCTATAATTGAATGAAGCAATTCTTGCAATTAAAGACGTCAAAAAACTCTTTTAGTTTAAATTTAACTTGTTCTAAATGACTAAATATAAAAATATTTTTAATTTAAAAGTAACCAAAAAAAATTATTATTTTTTAGATCTTAATCAATATATATTTAATTTTACTTTTATTTCAAATTGTTCAGTAGTATTTCTTTATATTTTTTTACTTATTTAACTATGATTCCATTAAAGTGGATCAATGAACTTTCTTAGCTGAAGTTATCTTAAAATATTAGAAAGATACTCAAGATTTTAAAGCAAAATATATTATGCCCTGTGTTTGATACACATCTAGAATATTTTAAGTAAATATTTATAGATTTAATTGGTAATCTACAAGCAACGAATATTTATTACTTCAATTATTTAAATAGTAACTTAAATTTGTATATAGGATTGTTTTATAGAATCTACAGTTAAGCTTAAATTATTTATGTGGTTTACTCATAAGAAAGAAATAAAATATAAATTAGAGCATTTTATAAATTTAGAATAACAACGAAAAAGTAAAAATTAGACTTTTAAAAACTATCTGTAGATTATTATTTCTTTGGAGTTTAGATCTTCCTTTAATTTTTAGATTCTATTTATTCAAATATATTAATATGATTAAATAACTTTAGATATCTCTTAACTTTAATTTAACTCTATTAATTTGCTTTTGATATAATCTAGCTTAATAACTTTTTTAGTTTGAGTTAATTTTAAAATTTGAAAATCAAATAAAATGGATAGTATTCAAATTACAACATAGAAACACTAATCTACAGCAAATCATAAATATTTGCTAATATTTAGAAAATAGAGAAGAGATTAAAGATTTGTCTTTCTGTTTAAAATAACTAATTTGATATATGATTCTTATTCTATAGCCCATCTGATACTTTTACTCTGAGAAATACTAGGAAACTAATCTAAGTAAAAAGAACTAAAGCTAAAATAGAATTAGTAGATTGAGGAATATCTTTAGTGTATTTTCTTCTGATTTATCAAAGATTAAGTTACCTTTGATCTCCGGAAAAAGAATCTCCTTAAAAGTATAATATTTATAGTATTAAAGAGTAGGAAAGCAAATAGATTGGAACTGTTTTTCGACCAAAAATACCTAAAAGCAAAAGGGGATAATGCCTGAAAATTTTAATTAGAGTAGAATTAGTTTAATGACTTTAAGATGAGCTATTCTAAGCAAACATAGGAATATGCCTAAAATTTTGTCAGATGTGATGAATCTTTTAGAAGAGTTTGAATTTTACACAGCAGATAAAGGTCTGAAAATCACTAAGACTTCCTGCTGATACTAAACTAAATTGAATCTCATTAAGTTCATAAAAAATTAAGAATTTATGGATATCTTAGCAAATAAAGAATACTGTAAGTATTATTTGATTAGATGCTAGAAAAATATCTATTTATTCTAGAACTTGCCAAGCTTTTTGATCTTAAAAGTTCAAGAGGCTTAGTTCTATAACGAGCATAAAAAATAGCAGCTATTCTATCTAAAAAGCAAGTAAGAGCTTAAAACGGATTCTAAGAGATAATTTATAGCTTAGCAGCAAAATGAAAATAAATTTAAAGAGACATTAGAAAAGCAACTCTTTCTTTTTAACAAGCTAGACTTCAAGTGTTCTTAATTCCTCACAAGTAATTTTGGAATTTTTAAGATAATTTATAAAGTACAGATCTAATTTATAAAGTAAGAAAACTTAGTAAAGATCGAGATATTAAAGCTTGACTGGAACAATTATAAGTGCAAGTGAAAATTGTAAGTTTCTTTGTAAATTCTAAAGAATTAAGAAAAGCAAATTCATGGGTCTGAGTGATAGGGAGAGAGTTGATAAGTTGAAATGTTAGTATGATTACTTTAGAAAGGCTTGCCGATTGAAAGTAGTCACTAGCTAATATGAAGGAGTGAACCCTGATGTTTCTTTAATAAACTTAAGAAACATCTGGATTATTAATTTAGGAAAAAAAGAAATTTTCCTTGTATAAATATGGAATAGTCAGTAGCTTTAAATAACCACTCAAAGATTAAAGCAAACTAAATTAGAATTTTTAACATTCAAGCTTAAACTTACGTTAAGATTAAATACGTTAGCTCTAAGAAGTTTTGATTGCTGATCCTTCAGAAATAAAATTAATATTACGGACAATAACTGGCAAGATTCTAAATAATTGAATCGGATTTGGGAGTTTATCTATTAAAATGTATCTGAATCTTACTTAAAAAAGATATAAATAACTAAAAATTTAACTTAGAGAAAAGTGGATAGTTTCAGCTTTATATTACTAGAAAATAGAAAAAATACTCAGTTTACTTTAAGAATATTCTGACAAGGTGGGAGCATGCCAATTAGTACAAATTTAGAAAAGACTGAAGAAATTGGCTAAACAAAAAATTTAGAAACAACTGCTTCAGTGATTTTTAAATGGCTACGACTAAAATAGAAACTTAATTACTAAGAGTTGAAGATAATTAACCACTAATTCCATAAAATACTTGGAGGCCTCAAGAAGATTAGCTTCAGTAAATTCAGCCAGAAAAAGTAAAAAATAAATCATACGAAATAAAAAGAGCATATTATTCCTGGCTTCTAGATACATATGAATAACTCAGGGATAATTTTAGAAAAAGCTTTTAAAAAAAATTAACGAGATATAGTTACTTAATTAAATAGATCTTAAAAATATCTTGATTTAATTTAAGCCATAGCTTAAATTAAATCAAGGGCTAAAAACTATTAAAGTGAGTTTATCATTTTTATTAAATTAAGCAAAGGTTTGAAAGATATAATAGTAAAGCCAAAATTCTTAAATAAATTTTTTAAAGTTGCTTGAGAATATCTTTTAGCTTTAAAACTTTAGGACTAATTCCTTAATATAACAACACGAGAATATCAAATTATTATAATCAATATTGTCTATTTATTAATGATTAATGAAAAGCTCAATCAATTCTTACTAAATTAGCTATAAACATGAATAGATAGTTTTAAAATAATAGATTTATTGAAGTATAATTAAATAAGAGTAATGAGAACTTGGTTATATAATGTTTTCCTTGATATTATGGTTATTAAGGATGATTTGGTAAAATGATAGATTTAACTTAGTTGTATTAATGATTTAATAAGTTATAATAATAATATTGACTTAAGCACTTCTAACTATGACTAAGATTGCTTATTAAATAATAGCATTAATTTTAATTATCAATATATTAGTTTTACAACCATTTTACTTACTCTTTTAACTAAACTTATATAACTCTTAGATTTCTTTTATATTAGTAGCTTTATCTACCTATTTTAAATAGTCTACCAGTCTAATATTAAACATATAATTAGTATAATTGTAAGATTAATTAGCTTAAGATATTATAAAGCTACTTATTAATATTCCTACTAATCAATATTACTAACTACTCTAATACTCTAGTCATCCTTTAAAATCAAATCTATTATCTACCTATTACCAAATTATTTAACACTCTAACCAAAAAAATCTAATTTTGGAACTAAAATTAATTAGCTATAAAGAAAAAGCAAGACTAACTTACAAATAATTATTATAAATTATTAACCTGGAATACAATCTTCTTTATGCTTAAAATATAAGCTATAAAGGTACAAGAAATTTAGAAATTAAAATAATTCTTTGAAGTAAAATTAGTTGAAAAATATGAAGAGTAGATATAATGAGAGGGTTATTCTTTTGTAATAAATACAAATTTATTAAAACTAAACATAAAATTGAGAAATTTACAGAGTCTATTATGGATAATAGCTATATTTAAGTTTGATTTACTTAGCCTATATTTATGTTAATAAATTACAATATCTATCAATTATACCATTTACATAATAATATCCTATCTTCTTAAAATTATAAACTCTTTATACTCCTCTAATATTGATATACTTATAAGATATAAATAAGTAATAAAATTAATATTAAAGTCTACAACTCTTTTATTTAAAAAAGGCGGGAGATTTAAATAAAGATAGCATTCAAAAATTAACAATAGAGTGTCTTTCTATTTATTAAAGATAATTAATAATTAGTCATTTTAGGTACATTAGCTCTTGACTATTTCCTCTTCATCTTTTGATTTTATTTAAATTAATTCTAACTTAAATAACAAGCTAATAGAAGATAAGTATCTATTTTTTGTTAGTTTTATCCTTCTTTATAGCTTTATTAACTCATAACTTTTCCTCAATTTTTTAGATTAAGATTCTATTAATATAAGCGCTAAATTCTTATGAATCAATCTTAATTTACTTCGAACCAATCTAGGTAAAATTTTACATTTTCCAAGATATTACAGAAAAGAGCATGCTTAATAGTGAGGAATAAACAAGAGATATCAGCAGAAATAATAAAATTGCAGAATGGATATAAAATTTATAATAGATGAGATACAATTATCTTTGAGGCTCATAAACTTAACTAGAAATTTCATCCTAAATATTGCAATCCTTTTTATTACATTCTATTTAAGATACTAATACTCTCATAGTACCAGTAAATTTTATATATCTCTAATTGACTAAGACTTTTACTTTAATCTTTCTTTATATAATATCATGCTGAGATATCAACCCATAAAAATTGTTGGACTTAATTTAAAGAGACAATTTTTAAACAGAATAGTAGATTCCAGAGAAGATGTTCAAAATATCGAAGTTAAATGAAGAGATTATCTGAAAGTTTTAAATTAAATTAAAGGATTTTATAGAAGTGAAACCTCAACAGACCGGAACATCAAGAACTCAAAAATTAAAAATAACTAAAATGGAAAAAGGAAAGTTTAAGATCACAATATAGATATGAATTAATGTATTAAGCTTACAAGTTAAATTTGATTTATCTAATAATTTATTGAATTATTTGGAATAAGATCATTAGCTTGCTTGATTATCTTTACAACATTATTTAAATTTAAATATTCTAGCCATAAACATTAGATTCAAATAATAGTATCATCTTAATATAAATAATGGGTTTATTAAAGTAATAATAATGAGACTAAAGTTTAGATAAAGAGAGTTAGTATAATTTAAAGAATAAGGAAGATAATAATTAATAGACTATTAAGCTAAAAGTATTTCTATTATTAATATACTAATATATCTTTAATTTAATATATATCTTAATTAAATTTAAGAAAACTTCCTATTTCATTTTAAATAAGAATGATTATGATAATTTACAAATAAGAAAGTTTAAGTTATAAATCTATAAGAAATTAACGGATATTACAAAATTAAAATCTTAAGACTTTAAGGATTTACTGAAGTAATTGAAAATATTTTAATTTGAAAGAGAAAAACGATTAATTGGGAAGAATAAGTATAAAGCTATATAAAATATTCGCTGAAAGTAAATCTAAGAAGTATAAAATAAACAAGAAGAAAGTATTATAATCAGATTAAATTTCATTTAGAGATTCAGAAAAATCTTAAAAAAAGAATGGAACGTCTCATTAAATAATTACAAAAGTGACAAATATAGATATAGAAAAATAATTTAAGATCATAAAAATGAGCTACATCTTTCAGTTCTATAAATGGAAAAAGAAAAATAGAATTAAAGAGAGATATTTATTGTAATAAAAGATAGAAAATAAGACATAGATAAAGACAACTAATATGAAATCAATCTAGAAAGACAATTTTAATTTTCTCTAGTAAAATTTTGTTAATCTGTACTGATAGAAAGTGACTGAGGGATTTTTAGCAACTATTTCACAAAATTATTTAAGGTATCTTAAGTTTAAATTAGGATTATAAAGCTTACTTTTGGATCTTGCAAAAACTGAAGAAATATAAAAGATAAATGCCGGAATATAAATTTTTAATTTAACTATATTTAAATTATTGCTCTTTACAATCTTTAAAATATAAACTATATAAATAATAGATAAAAGAAGCACTAACTAATCCATAACTACTAAATACATTTAATTATAAGGAAATGCCTATAGCTAAAATAATAAAGTATTATAACTAAATAAAGGAAATTAATAATAAAATTAAAGTTAAAAATAATAGCATTAGTAAGCTATATATATAATTTAACTAAGGCTTAATAATTAATATAAAGAAGCTTAGTATTTTAAAAGTAACTAATAAATTAAATATTCCTTTCTTAAGTTAATCTTAATCAATAGATATCTTATATTACTATTATTACTATTTACTTTATTACCATATTATATTTATTAAACTATATTTCCATTAAAATAATTGAATGAACTACATTAGCTGATAGCTATCTTAAAATATTAGAAAGATACTAAAGATTTTAAAAGAAAATATATGAAACACTATGCTTAATACACAGTTAGAATAATTAAATAAAATAATTATATATATAATCACTAATATAACTAACTATTATAAATTTATTACCTATAGTATTTAAATAGTGTCTTTATTTTGGATGTTAGTTTGATTAATAGAAGCTACAGTTAAACCTTAATTATTTATGTGGTTGGGTCATAAGAAAGAATTAAAATAAAAATAAGAAATACTTATAAATTTAGAATAACAAACATTAAAATAAAACTTAGAATATTAAAACTAGAATGGTTATTATTATTTCTATAGAGCTAAGATCTTCCTTTAATTTTAAGAATCTTTTGTTATTTAAATATATAGATATATTTAAATAACTTTAATTATCTCTTAACTTTAATATTACTCTATTAATTTGCTTTAGATGTAATCTAGCTTAATAACTTTTTTAATTCTAGTTAATTTTAAATATTTGAAAATCAAATAAAATGGATAATATTCAAATTACAACATAGAAACACTAACCCATATAAAAAAGGAAAGATTAGCAAATATTTAGAAAATAAAGAAGAGATGAAAGATTAATCTTTCTATTTAAAATAACTAAATTGATAGAGGATTCTTATTCTATAGTACATCTAATAGTTTTGCAATTAAATATATTAGAAAGACCCAATCTAAGTAAAAGAGCTGGAGCTAAAATAGAATTAGGAAATCAAGAGATATCTTCAGCGTATTTACTTCTAATTAATCAAAGATTAAATTACCTTTGATCTCCAAGAAAAAAAGGAATCTCCTTAAAAGTATAATATTTATAGTAATAGAGAGTAGCAAAAGACATTAATTCTGGAACTATATTTCAATCAAAAAATAAGAATAGGTAAAAAGGATAAGATCTGAAACTTCTAATACGAGCAGAACTAGTTCAGTGACAAAAAGATGAGTTAATTTTAGCAAACATTGAAAATGCCTAAAATTTTATCAAGCTTTGATACATTTTTAGAAGAGTCTGAATTTTTCACAACAGTCAAAATTTCGAAAACCACTAAGGTTTCTCACAAATACTAAATTAAACTGAGTTGCATTTAGTTCTTAAAAAATAGAGTTTATGCATATCTTATAACTAAAGAATACTGTAAGTATTATTTATTTAGATTCTAGAAAAATATCTATTTATTCTAGAAATCAAGCTATTAAATCATTGAATTTCAAAAGGTTTAGTTCTATAGCAAACTGAAAAAAACAGAAGCTATTCAATCTAAAAAGCAATTATGAGCTTAAAAATGGATTATAAGAGATAATTTATAGCTTGGCAACAAAATTTGAAGTATATTAAAGAGATATTAGAAAAAAATTATTTCCTTTTAAAAAATCGACTTCCAATATTTTTATTTCCTCACTAGTAGGTTTGTAATTTTTAGCATAATATATAAAC
>CAMPDV010005670.1:0-25905 GCA_946699065.1 Loxodes magnus | reverse complement strand
AATGCTTATAACTTCTTTTTATCTATAAGTTTTAGTAACTCTAAAAGCTGAAATTCCATCTTCTTTTCTTACTTTACTTCCTCACTTTTCTAAATGCTTATAACTTCTTTTTATATCTAAGTTATACAAACTCTAAAAGCTGAAATTCCATCTTCTTTTCTTACTTTACTTCCTCACTTTTCTAAATGCTTATAACTTCTTTTTATCTCTAAGTTTAATAATTCTAAAAGTTTTAATTCTATCTTTTTTTCTTACTTTACTTCCTCACTTTTCTAAATACTTATAACTTCTTTTTATCTCTAAGTTATACAAACTCTAAAAGCTGAAATTCCATCTTCTTTTCTTACTTTACTTCCTCACTTTTCTAAATGCTTATAACTTCTTTTTATTCCAAGTCTTAGTAACTCTAAAAGCTGAAATTCCATCTTCTTTTCTTACTTTATTTCCTCACTTTTCTAAATGCTTATAACTTCTTTTTATCTATAAGTTTTAGTAACTCTAAAAGCTGAAATTCCATCTTCTTTTCTTACTTTACTTCCTCACTTTTCTAAATGCTTATAACTTCTTTTTATTCCAAGTCTTAGTAACTCTAAAAGCTGAAATTCCATCTTCTTTTCTTACTTTACTTCCTCACTTTTCTAAATGCTTATAACTTCTTTTTATCTCTAAGTTTAATAATTCTAAAAGTTTTAATTCTATCTTTTTTTCTTACTTTACTTCCTCACTTTTCTAAATACTTATAACTTCTTTTTATCTCTAAGTTATACAAACTCTAAAAGCTGAAATTCCATCTTCTTTTCTTACTTTATTTCCTCACTTTTCTAAATACTTATAACTTCTTTTTATCTCTAAGTTTAATAATTCTAAAAGCTGAAATTCCATCTTCTTTTCTTACTTTACTTCCTCACTTTTCTAAATGCTTATAACTTCTTTTTATTCCAAGTCTTAGTAACTCTAAAAGCTGAAATTCCATCTTCTTTTCTTACTTTACTTCCTCACTTTTCTAAATGCTTATAACTTCTTTTTATCTCTAAGTTTAATAATTCTAAAAGTTTTAATTCTATCTTTTTTTCTTACTTTACTTCCTCACTTTTCTAAATGCTTATAACTTCTTTTTATCTCTAAGTTTTAGTAACTCTAAAAGCTGAAATTCCATCTTCTTTTCTTACTTTACTTCCTCACTTTTCTAAATGCTTATAACTTCTTTTTATTCCAAGTCTTAGTAACTCTAAAAGCTGAAATTCCATCTTCTTTTCTTACTTTACTTCCTCACTTTTCTAAATGCTTATAACTTCTTTTTATCTATAAGTTTTAGTAACTCTAAAAGCTGAAATTCCATCTTCTTTTCTTACTTTACTTCCTCACTTTTCTAAATGCTTATAACTTCTTTTTATCTATAAGTTTTAGTAACTCTAAAAGCTGAAATTCCATCTTCTTTTCTTACTGTACTTCCTCACTTTTCTAAATACTTATAACTTCTATTTATCTCTAAGTATAATTAACTATAAAAGCTGAAATTCCATCATCTTTTCTTACTTTACTTCCTCACTTTTCTAAATACTTATAACTTCTTTTTATCTCTAAGTTATACAAACTCTAAAAGCTCTAATTCTATCTACTTTCCTTGCTGAAATTATATCTTCTTTTCTTACTGTACTTCCTCACTTTTCTAAATACTTATAACTTCTTTTTATCTCTAAGTTATACAAACTCTAAAAGCTGAAATTCCATCTTCTTTTCTTACTTTACTTCCTCACTTTTCTAAATGCTTATAACTTCTTTTTATCTCTAAGTTTAATAATTCTAAAAGTTTTAATTCTATCTTTTTTCTTACTTTACTTCCTCACTTTTCTAAATGCTTATAACTTCTTTTTATTCCAAGTTTTAGTAACTCTAAAAGCTGAAATTCCATCTTCTTTTCTTACTTTACTTCCTCACTTTTCTAAATGCTTATAACTTCTTTTTATCTCTAAGTTTAATAATTCTAAAAGTTTTAATTCTATCTTTTTTTCTTACTTTACTTCCTCACTTTTCTAAATGCTTATAACTTCTTTTTATCTATAAGTTTTAGTAACTCTAAAAGCTGAAATTCCATCTTCTTTTCTTACTTTACTTCCTCACTTTTCTAAATGCTTATAACTTCTTTTTATCTCTAAGTTATACAAACTCTAAAAGCTGAAATTCCATCTTCTTTTCTTACTTTATTTCCTCATTTTTCTAAATACTTATAACTTCTTTTTATCTCTAAGTTTAATAATTCTAAAAGTTTTAATTCTATCTTCTTTTCTTACTTTATTTCCTCATTTTTCTAAATACTTATAACTTCTTTTTATCTATAAGTTTTAGTAACTCTAAAAGCTGAAATTCTATCTTCTTTTCTTACTGTACTTCCTCACTTTTCTAAATACTTATAACTTCTTTTTATCTCTAAGTTTAATAATTCTAAAAGTTTTAATTCTATCTTTTTTTCTTACTTTACTTCCTCACTTTTCTAAATGCTTATAACTTCTTTTTATCTATAAGTTTTAGTAACTCTAAAAGCTGAAATTCCATCTTCTTTTCTTACTTTACTTCCTCACTTTTCTAAATGCTTATAACTTCTTTTTATCTCTAAGTTATACAAACTCTAAAAGCTGAAATTCCATCTTCTTTTCTTACTTTACTTCCTCACTTTTCTAAATGCTTATAACTTCTTTTTATCTCTAAGTTTAATAATTCTAAAAGTTTTAATTCTATCTTTTTTTCTTACTTTACTTCCTCACTTTTCTAAATACTTATAACTTCTTTTTATCTCTAAGTTATACAAACTCTAAAAGCTGAAATTCCATCTTCTTTTCTTACTTTACTTCCTCACTTTTCTAAATGCTTATAACTTCTTTTTATCTCTAAGTTTAATAATTCTAAAAGTTTTAATTCTATCTTTTTTTCTTACTTTATTTCCTCACTTTTCTAAATGCTTATAACTTCTTTTTATCTATAAGTTTTAGTAACTCTAAAAGCTGAAATTCCATCTTCTTTTCTTACTTTACTTCCTCACTTTTCTAAATGCTTATAACTTCTTTTTATTCCAAGTCTTAGTAACTCTAAAAGCTGAAATTCCATCTTCTTTTCTTACTTTACTTCCTCACTTTTCTAAATGCTTATAACTTCTTTTTATCTCTAAGTTTAATAATTCTAAAAGTTTTAATTCTATCTTTTTTTCTTACTTTACTTCCTCACTTTTCTAAATACTTATAACTTCTTTTTATCTCTAAGTTATACAAACTCTAAAAGCTGAAATTCCATCTTCTTTTCTTACTTTATTTCCTCACTTTTCTAAATACTTATAACTTCTTTTTATCTCTAAGTTTAATAATTCTAAAAGCTGAAATTCCATCTTCTTTTCTTACTTTATTTCCTCATTTTTCTAAATGCTTATAACTTCTTTTTATCTCTAAGTTTTAGTTTCTCTAAAAGCTGAAATTCCATCTTCTTTTCTTACTTTACTTCCTCACTTTTCTAAATGCTTATAACTTCTTTTTATTCCAAGTCTTAGTAACTCTAAAAGCTGAAATTATATCTTCTTTTCTTACTGTACTTCCTCACTTTTCTAAATACTTATAACTTCTTTTTATCTCTAAGTTATACAAACTCTAAAAGCTGAAATTCCATCTTCTTTTCTTACTTTACTTCCTCACTTTTCTAAATGCTTATAACTTCTTTTTATTCCAAGTCTTAGTAACTCTAAAAGCTGAAATTCCATCTTCTTTTCTTACTTTACTTCCTCACTTTTCTAAATGCTTATAACTTCTTTTTATCTCTAAGTTTAATAATTCTAAAAGTTTTAATTCTATCTTTTTTTCTTACTTTACTTCCTCACTTTTCTAAATGCTTATAACTTCTTTTTATCTATAAGTTTTAGTAACTCTAAAAGCTGAAATTCCTTCTTCTTTTCTTACTTTACTTCCTCACTTTTCTAAATGCTTATAACTTCTTTTTATCTATAAGTTTTAGTAACTCTAAAAGCTGAAATTCCATCTTCTTTTCTTACTGTACTTCCTCACTTTTCTAAATACTTATAACTTCTATTTATCTCTAAGTATAATTAACTCTAAAAGCTGAAATTCCATCATCTTTTCTTACTTTACTTCCTCACTTTTCTAAATACTTATAACTTCTTTTTATCTCTAAGTTATACAAACTCTAAAAGCTCTAATTCTATCTACTTTCCTTGCTGAAATTATATCTTCTTTTCTTACTGTACTTCCTCACTTTTCTAAATACTTATAACTTCTTTTTATCTCTAAGTTATACAAACTCTAAAAGCTGAAATTCCATCTTCTTTTCTTACTTTACTTCCTCACTTTTCTAAATGCTTATAACTTCTTTTTATCTCTAAGTTTAATAATTCTAAAAGTTTTAATTCTATCTTTTTTCTTACTTTACTTCCTCACTTTTCTAAATACTTATAACTTCTTTTTATCTCTAAGTTATACAAACTCTAAAAGCTGAAATTCCATCTTCTTTTCTTACTTTACTTCCTCACTTTTCTAAATGCTTATAACTTCTTTTTATCTCTAAGTTTAATAATTCTAAAAGTTTTAATTCTATCTTTTTTTCTTACTTTATTTCCTCATTTTTCTAAATGCTTATAACTTCTTTTTATCTATAAGTTTTAGTAACTCTAAAAGCTGAAATTCCATCTTCTTTTCTTACTTTACTTCCTCACTTTTCTAAATGCTTATAACTTCTTTTTATTCCAAGTCTTAGTAACTCTAAAAGCTGAAATTCCATCTTCTTTTCTTACTTTACTTCCTCACTTTTCTAAATGCTTATAACTTCTTTTTATCTCTAAGTTTAATAATTCTAAAAGTTTTAATTCTATCTTTTTTTCTTACTTTACTTCCTCACTTTTCTAAATACTTATAACTTCTTTTTATCTCTAAGTTATACAAACTCTAAAAGCTGAAATTCCATCTTCTTTTCTTACTTTACTTCCTCACTTTTCTAAATACTTATAACTTCTTTTTATCTCTAAGTTTAATAATTCTAAAAGTTTTAATTCTATCTTTTTTTCTTACTTTACTTCCTCACTTTTCTAAATGCTTATAACTTCTTTTTATCTATAAGTTTTAGTAACTCTAAAAGCTGAAATTCCATCTTCTTTTCTTACTTTACTTCCTCACTTTTCTAAATGCTTATAACTTCTTTTTATTCCAAGTCTTAGTTTCTCTAAAAGCTGAAATTCCATCTTCTTTTCTTACTTTATTTCCTCACTTTTCTAAATACTTATAACTTCTTTTTATCTCTAAGTTTAATAATTCTAAAAGTTTTAATTCTATCTTCTTTTCTTACTTTATTTCCTCATTTTTCTAAATACTTATAACTTCTTTTTATTCTAAGTTTTAGTAATTCCAAAGGCTGAAATTCCATCTTCTTTTCTTACTTTACTTCCTCACTTTTCTAAATGCTTATAACTTCTTTTTATTCCAAGTCTTAGTTTCTCTAAAAGCTGAAATTCCATCTTCTTTTCTTACTTTATTTCCTCACTTTTCTAAATACTTATAACTTCTTTTTATCTCTAAGTTTAATAATTCTAAAAGTTTTAATTCTATCTTCTTTTCTTACTTTATTTCCTCATTTTTCTAAATACTTATAACTTCTTTTTATTCTAAGTTTTAGTAATTCCAAAGGCTGAAATTCCATCTTCTTTTCTTACTTTACTTCCTCACTTTTCTAAATGCTTATAACTTCTTTTTATCTCTAAGTTTAATAATTCTAAAAGTTTTAATTCTATCTTTTTTCTTACTTTACTTCCTCACTTTTCTAAATACTTATAACTTCTTTTTATCTCTAAGTTATACAAACTCTAAAAGCTGAAATTCCATCTTCTTTTCTTACTTTACTTCCTCACTTTTCTAAATGCTTATAACTTCTTTTTATCTCTAAGTTATACAAACTCTAAAAGCTGAAATTCCATCTTCTTTTCTTACTTTACTTCCTCACTTTTCTAAATACTTATAACTTCTTTTATCTCTAAGTTTAATAATTCTAAAAGTTTTAATTCCATCTACTTTTCTTACTTTATTTCCTCATTTTTCTAAATGCTTATAACTTCTTTTTATCTCTAAGTTTTAGTAACTCTAAAAGCTGAAATTCCATCTTCTTTTCTTACTTTACTTCCTCACTTTTCTAAATGCTTATAACTTCTTTTTATCTCTAAGTTATACAAACTCTAAAAGCTGAAATTCCATCTTCTTTTCTTACTTTACTTCCTCACTTTTCTAAATGCTTATAACTTCTTTTTATCTCTAAGTTTAATAATTCTAAAAGTTTTAATTCTATCTTTTTTTCTTACTTTACTTCCTCACTTTTCTAAATACTTATAACTTCTTTTTATCTCTAAGTTATACAAACTCTAAAAGCTGAAATTCCATCTTCTTTTCTTACTTTACTTCCTCACTTTTCTAAATGCTTATAACTTCTTTTTATCTCTAAGTTTAATAATTCTAAAAGTTTTAATTCTATCTTTTTTTCTTACTTTATTTCCTCATTTTTCTAAATGCTTATAACTTCTTTTTATCTATAAGTTTTAGTAACTCTAAAAGCTGAAATTCCATCTTCTTTTCTTACTTTACTTCCTCACTTTTCTAAATGCTTATAACTTCTTTTTATTCCAAGTCTTAGTAACTCTAAAAGCTGAAATTCCATCTTCTTTTCTTACTTTACTTCCTCACTTTTCTAAATGCTTATAACTTCTTTTTATCTCTAAGTTTAATAATTCTAAAAGTTTTAATTCTATCTTTTTTTCTTACTTTACTTCCTCACTTTTCTAAATACTTATAACTTCTTTTTATCTCTAAGTTATACAAACTCTAAAAGCTGAAATTCCATCTTCTTTTCTTACTTTATTTCCTCACTTTTCTAAATACTTATAACTTCTTTTTATCTCTAAGTTTAATAATTCTAAAAGCTGAAATTCCATCTTCTTTTCTTACTTTATTTCCTCATTTTTCTAAATGCTTATAACTTCTTTTTATCTCTAAGTTTTAGTTTCTCTAAAAGCTGAAATTCCATCTTCTTTTCTTACTTTACTTCCTCACTTTTCTAAATGCTTATAACTTCTTTTTATTCCAAGTCTTAGTAACTCTAAAAGCTGAAATTCCATCTTCTTTTCTTACTTTACTTCCTCACTTTTCTAAATGCTTATAACTTCTTTTTATTCCAAGTCTTAGTAACTCTAAAAGCTGAAATTCCATCTTCTTTTCTTACTTTACTTCCTCACTTTTCTAAATACTTATAACTTCTTTTTATCTCTAAGTTTTAGTAACTCAAAAAGCTGAAATTCTATCTTCTTTTCTTACTGTACTTCCTCACTTTTCTAAATACTTATAACTTCTATTTATCTCTAAGTATAATTAACTCTAAAAGCTGAAATTCCATCTTCTTTTCTTACTTTACTTCCTCACTTTTCTAAATGCTTATAACTTCTTTTTATCTCTAAGTTTAATAATTCTAAAAGTTTTAATTCTATCTTTTTTCTTACTTTACTTCCTCACTTTTCTAAATACTTATAACTTCTTTTTATCTCTAAGTTATACAAACTCTAAAAGCTGAAATTCCATCTTCTTTTCTTACTTTACTTCCTCACTTTTCTAAATGCTTATAACTTCTTTTTATCTCTAAGTTTAATAATTCTAAAAGTTTTAATTCTATCATTTTTTCTTACTTTACTTCCATACTTTTCTAAATACTTATAACTTCTTTTTATCTCTAAGTTATACAAACTCTAAAAGCTGAAATTCCATCTTCTTTTCTTACTTTACTTCCTCACTTTTCTAAATGCTTATAACTTCTTTTTATCTCTAAGTTTAATAATTCTAAAAGTTTTAATTCTATCTTTTTTTCTTACTTTACTTCCTCACTTTTCTAAATACTTATAACTTCTTTTTATCTCTAAGTTATACAAACTCTAAAAGCTGAAATTCCATCTTCTTTTCTTACTTTACTTCCTCACTTTTCTAAATACTTATAACTTCTTTTTATCTCTAAGTTTAATAATTCTAAAAGTTTTAATTCTATCTTTTTTTCTTACTTTACTTCCTCACTTTTCTAAATGCTTATAACTTCTTTTTATCTATAAGTTTTAGTAACTCTAAAAGCTGAAATTCCATCTTCTTTTCTTACTTTACTTCCTCACTTTTCTAAATGCTTATAACTTCTTTTTATTCCAAGTCTTAGTTTCTCTAAAAGCTGAAATTCCATCTTCTTTTCTTACTTTATTTCCTCACTTTTCTAAATACTTATAACTTCTTTTTATCTCTAAGTTTAATAATTCTAAAAGTTTTAATTCTATCTTCTTTTCTTACTTTATTTCCTCATTTTTCTAAATACTTATAACTTCTTTTTATTCTAAGTTTTAGTAATTCCAAAGGCTGAAATTCCATCTTCTTTTCTTACTTTACTTCCTCACTTTTCTAAATGCTTATAACTTCTTTTTATTCCAAGTCTTAGTTTCTCTAAAAGCTGAAATTCCATCTTCTTTTCTTACTTTATTTCCTCACTTTTCTAAATACTTATAACTTCTTTTTATCTCTAAGTTTAATAATTCTAAAAGTTTTAATTCTATCTTCTTTTCTTACTTTATTTCCTCATTTTTCTAAATACTTATAACTTCTTTTTATTCTAAGTTTTAGTAATTCCAAAGGCTGAAATTCCATCTTCTTTTCTTACTTTACTTCCTCACTTTTCTAAATGCTTATAACTTCTTTTTATCTCTAAGTTTAATAATTCTAAAAGTTTTAATTCTATCTTTTTTCTTACTTTACTTCCTCACTTTTCTAAATACTTATAACTTCTTTTTATCTCTAAGTTATACAAACTCTAAAAGCTGAAATTCCATCTTCTTTTCTTACTTTACTTCCTCACTTTTCTAAATGCTTATAACTTCTTTTTATCTCTAAGTTATACAAACTCTAAAAGCTGAAATTCCATCTTCTTTTCTTACTTTACTTCCTCACTTTTCTAAATGCTTATAACTTCTTTTTATCTCTAAGTTTAATAATTCTAAAAGTTTTAATTCCATCTACTTTTCTTACTTTATTTCCTCATTTTTCTAAATGCTTATAACTTCTTTTTATCTCTAAGTTTTAGTAACTCTAAAAGCTGAAATTCCATCTTCTTTTCTTACTTTACTTCCTCACTTTTCTAAATGCTTATAACTTCTTTTATCTCTAAGTTTAATAATTCTAAAAGTTTTAATTCCATCTACTTTTCTTACTTTATTTCCTCATTTTTCTAAATGCTTATAACTTCTTTTTATCTCTAAGTTTAATAATTCTAAAAGTTTTAATTCTATCTTTTTTTCTTACTTTATTTCCTCATTTTTCTAAATGCTTATAACTTCTTTTTATCTCTAAGTTTTAGTAACTCTAAAAGCTGAAATTCCATCTTCTTTTCTTACTTTACTTCCTCACTTTTCTAAATGCTTATAACTTCTTTTTATCTCTAAGTTATACAAACTCTAAAAGCTGAAATTCCATCTTCTTTTCTTACTTTACTTCCTCACTTTTCTAAATGCTTATAACTTCTTTTTATCTCTAAGTTTAATAATTCTAAAAGTTTTAATTCTATCTTTTTTTCTTACTTTACTTCCTCACTTTTCTAAATACTTATAACTTCTTTTTATCTCTAAGTTATACAAACTCTAAAAGCTGAAATTCCATCTTCTTTTCTTACTTTACTTCCTCACTTTTCTAAATGCTTATAACTTCTTTTTATCTCTAAGTTTAATAATTCTAAAAGTTTTAATTCTATCTTTTTTTCTTACTTTATTTCCTCATTTTTCTAAATGCTTATAACTTCTTTTTATCTATAAGTTTTAGTAACTCTAAAAGCTGAAATTCCATCTTCTTTTCTTACTTTACTTCCTCACTTTTCTAAATGCTTATAACTTCTTTTTATTCCAAGTCTTAGTAACTCTAAAAGCTGAAATTCCATCTTCTTTTCTTACTTTACTTCCTCACTTTTCTAAATGCTTATAACTTCTTTTTATCTCTAAGTTTAATAATTCTAAAAGTTTTAATTCTATCTTTTTTTCTTACTTTACTTCCTCACTTTTCTAAATACTTATAACTTCTTTTTATCTCTAAGTTATACAAACTCTAAAAGCTGAAATTCCATCTTCTTTTCTTACTTTATTTCCTCACTTTTCTAAATACTTATAACTTCTTTTTATCTCTAAGTTTAATAATTCTAAAAGCTGAAATTCCATCTTCTTTTCTTACTTTATTTCCTCATTTTTCTAAATGCTTATAACTTCTTTTTATCTCTAAGTTTTAGTTTCTCTAAAAGCTGAAATTCCATCTTCTTTTCTTACTTTACTTCCTCACTTTTCTAAATGCTTATAACTTCTTTTTATTCTCCAAGTCTTAGTAACTCTAAAAGCTGAAATTCCATCTTCTTTTCTTACTTTACTTCCTCACTTTTCTAAATGCTTATAACTTCTTTTTATTCCAAGTCTTAGTAACTCTAAAAGCTGAAATTCCATCTTCTTTTCTTACTTTACTTCCTCACTTTTCTAAATACTTATAACTTCTTTTTATCTCTAAGTTTTAGTAACTCAAAAAGCTGAAATTCTATCTTCTTTTCTTACTGTACTTCCTCACTTTTCTAAATACTTATAACTTCTATTTATCTCTAAGTATAATTAACTCTAAAAGCTGAAATTCCATCTTCTTTTCTTACTTTACTTCCTCACTTTTCTAAATGCTTATAACTTCTTTTTATCTCTAAGTTTAATAATTCTAAAAGTTTTAATTCTATCTTTTTTCTTACTTTACTTCCTCACTTTTCTAAATACTTATAACTTCTTTTTATCTCTAAGTTATACAAACTCTAAAAGCTGAAATTCCATCTTCTTTTCTTACTTTACTTCCTCACTTTTCTAAATGCTTATAACTTCTTTTTATCTCTAAGTTTAATAATTCTAAAAGTTTTAATTCTATCATTTTTTCTTACTTTACTTCCATACTTTTCTAAATACTTATAACTTCTTTTTATCTCTAAGTTATACAAACTCTAAAAGCTGAAATTCCATCTTCTTTTCTTACTTTACTTCCTCACTTTTCTAAATGCTTATAACTTCTTTTTATCTCTAAGTTTAATAATTCTAAAAGTTTTAATTCTATCTTTTTTTCTTACTTTACTTCCTCACTTTTCTAAATACTTATAACTTCTTTTTATCTCTAAGTTTTAGTAACTCTAAAAGCTGAAATTCCATCTTCTTTTCTTACTTTACTTCCTCACTTTTCTAAATACTTATAACTTCTTTTTATCTCTAAGTTTAATAATTCTAAAAGTTTTAATTCTATCTACTTTTCTTACTTTATTTCCTCATTTTTCTAAATGCTTATAACTTCTTTTATCTCTAAGTTTTAGTAACTCTAAAAGCTGAAATTCCATCTTCTTTTCTTACTTTACTTCCTCACTTTTCTAAATGCTTATAACTTCTTTTTATTCCAAGTCTTAGTTTCTCTAAAAGCTGAAATTCCATCTTCTTTTCTTACTTTATTTCCTCACTTTTCTAAATGCTTATAACTTCTTTTTATTCCAAGTCTTAGTTTCTCTAAAAGCTGAAATTCCATCTTCTTTTCTTACTTTACTTCCTCACTTTTCTAAATGCTTATAACTTCTTTTTATTCTAAGTTTTAGTAATTCCAAAGGCTGAAATTCCATCTTCTTTTCTTACTTTACTTCCTCACTTTTCTAAATACTTATAACTTCTTTTATCTCTAAGTTGTATAATTCTAAAAGTTTTAATTCCATCTTCTTTTCTTACTTTATTTCCTCATTTTTCTAAATGCTTATAACTTCTTTTTATCTCTAAGTTTTAGTAACTCTAAAAGCTGAAATTCTATCTTCTTTTCTTACTGTACTTCCTCACTTTTCTAAATACTTATAACTTCTATTTATCTCTAAGTATAATTAACTCTAAAAGCTGAAATTCCATCTTCTTTTCTTACTTTACTTCCTCACTTTTCTAAATGCTTATAACTTCTTTTTATCTCTAAGTTTAATAATTCTAAAAGTTTTAATTCTATCTTTTTTCTTACTTTACTTCCTCACTTTTCTAAATACTTATAACTTCTTTTTATCTCTAAGTTATACAAACTCTAAAAGCTGAAATTCCATCTTCTTTTCTTACTTTACTTCCTCACTTTTCTAAATGCTTATAACTTCTTTTTATCTCTAAGTTTAATAATTCTAAAAGTTTTAATTCTATCATTTTTTCTTACTTTACTTCCATACTTTTCTAAATACTTATAACTTCTTTTTATCTCTAAGTTATACAAACTCTAAAAGCTGAAATTCCATCTTCTTTTCTTACTTTACTTCCTCACTTTTCTAAATGCTTATAACTTCTTTTTATCTCTAAGTTTAATAATTCTAAAAGTTTTAATTCTATCTTTTTTCTTACTTTACTTCCTCACTTTTCTAAATACTTATAACTTCTTTTTATCTCTAAGTTATACAAACTCTAAAAGCTGAAATTCCATCTTCTTTTCTTACTTTACTTCCTCACTTTTCTAAATGCTTATAACTTCTTTTTATCTCTAAGTTTAATAATTCTAAAAGTTTTAATTCTATCTTTTTTCTTACTTTACTTCCTCACTTTTCTAAATACTTATAACTTCTTTTTATCTCTAAGTCTTAGTTTCTCTAAAAGCTGAAATTCCATCTTCTTTTCTTACTGTACTTCCTCACTTTTCTAAATGCTTATAACTTCTTTTTATCTCTAAGTTTTAGTAACTCTAAAAGCTGAAATTCTATCTTCTTTTCTTACTTTACTTCCTCGCTTTTCTAAATACTTATAACTTCTTTTTATCTCTAAGTTATACAAACTCTAAAAGCTGAAATTCCATCTTCTTTTCTTACTTTACTTCCTCACTTTTCTAAATACTTATAACTTCTTTTTATCTCTAAGTTTAATAATTCTAAAAGTTTTAATTCTATCTTTTTTTCTTACTTTACTTCCTCACTTTTCTAAATGCTTATAACTTCTTTTTATCTATAAGTTTTAGTAACTCTAAAAGCTGAAATTCTATCTTTTTTTCTTACTTTATTTCCTCACTTTTCTAAATGCTTATAACTTCTTTTTATCTCTAAGTTTTAGTAACTCTAAAAGCTGAAATTCTATCTTCTTTTCTTACTTTATTTCCTCACTTTTCTAAATACTTATAACTTCTTTTTATCTCTAAGTTTTAGTAACTCTAAAGGCTGAAATTCCATCTTCTTTTCTTACTTTACTTCCTCACTTTTCTAAATACTTATAACTTCTTTTTATCTCTAAGTTTTAGTAACTCTAAAAGCTGAAATTCTATCTTCTTTTCTTACTTTATTTCCTCACTTTTCTAAATGCTTATAACTTCTTTTTATCTCTAAGTTTAATAATTCTAAAAGTTTTAATTCCATCTTCTTTTCTTACTTTATTTCCTCATTTTTCTAAATGCTTATAACTTCTTTTTATCTCTAAGTTTTAGTAACTCTAAAAGCTGAAATTCTATCTTCTTTTCTTACTTTATTTCCTCACTTTTCTAAATGCTTATAACTTCTTTTTATCTCTAAGTTTTAGTAACTCTAAAAGCTGAAATTCTATCTTCTTTTCTTACTTTACTTCCTCACTTTTCTAAATGCTTATAACTTCTTTTTATCTCTAAGTTATACAAACTCTAAAAGCTGAAATTCCATCTTCTTTTCTTACTTTACTTCCTCACTTTTCTAAATACTTATAACTTCTTTTTATCTCTAAGTTATACAAACTCTAAAAGCTGAAATTCCATCTTCTTTTCTTACTTTACTTCCTCACTTTTCTAAATGCTTATAACTTCTTTTTATCTCTAAGTTTAATAATTCTAAAAGTTTTAATTCTATCTTTTTTTCTTACTTTATTTCCTCATTTTTCTAAATACTTATAACTTCTTTTTATCTCTAAGTTATACAAACTCTAAAAGCTGAAATTCCATCTTCTTTTCTTACTTTACTTCCTCACTTTTCTAAATGCTTATAACTTCTTTTTATTCCAAGTCTTAGTAACTCTAAAAGCTGAAATTCCATCTTCTTTTCTTACTTTACTTCCTCACTTTTCTAAATGCTTATAACTTCTTTTTATCTCTAAGTTTAATAATTCTAAAAGTTTTAATTCTATCTTTTTTTCTTACTTTACTTCCTCACTTTTCTAAATACTTATAACTTCTTTTTATCTCTAAGTTATACAAACTCTAAAAGCTGAAATTCCATCTTCTTTTCTTACTTTACTTCCTCACTTTTCTAAATGCTTATCACTTCTTTTTATCTCTAAGTTTAATAATTCTAAAAGTTTTAATTCTATCTTTTTTTCTTACTTTACTTCCTCACTTTTCTAAATGCTTATAACTTCTTTTTATCTATAAGTTTTAGTAACTCTAAAAGCTGAAATTCCATCTTCTTTTCTTACTTTACTTCCTCACTTTTCTAAATGCTTATAACTTCTTTTTATTCCAAGTCTTAGTTTCTCTAAAAGCTGAAATTCCATCTTCTTTTCTTACTTTATTTCCTCACTTTTCTAAATACTTATAACTTCTTTTTATCTCTAAGTTTAATAATTCTAAAAGTTTTAATTCTATCTTCTTTTCTTACTTTATTTCCTCATTTTTCTAAATACTTATAACTTCTTTTTATTCTAAGTTTTAGTAATTCCAAAGGCTGAAATTCCATCTTCTTTTCTTACTTTACTTCCTCACTTTTCTAAATACTTATAACTTCTTTTATCTCTAAGTTTAATAATTCTAAAAGTTTTAATTCCATCTTCTTTTCTTACTTTATTTCCTCATTTTTCTAAATGCTTATAACTTCTTTTTATCTCTAAGTTTTAGTAACTCTAAAAGCTGAAATTCTATCTTCTTTTCTTACTGTACTTCCTCACTTTTCTAAATACTTATAACTTCTATTTATCTCTAAGTATAATTAACTCTAAAAGCTGAAATTCCATCATCTTTTCTTACTTTACTTCCTCACTTTTCTAAATACTTATAACTTCTTTTTATCTCTAAGTTTTAGTAACTAAAAAAGCTTTAATTCTATCTACTTTCCTTGCTGAAATTATATCTTCTTTTCTTACTGTACTTCCTCACTTTTCTAAATACTTATAACTTCTTTTTATCTCTAAGTTATACAAACTCTAAAAGCTGAAATTCCATCTTCTTTTCTTACTTTACTTCCTCATTTTTCTAAATGCTTATAACTTCTTTTTATCTCTAAGTTTTAGTAACTCTAAAAGCTGAAATTCCATCTTCTTTTCTTACTTTACTTCCTCACTTTTCTAAATACTTATAACTTCTATTTATCTCTAAGTATAATTAACTCTAAAAGCTGAAATTCCATCATCTTTTCTTACTTTACTTCCTCACTTTTCTAAATACTTATAACTTCTTTTTATCTCTAAGTTTTAATAATTCTAAAAGTTTTAATTCTATCATCTTTTCTTACTTTACTTCCTCATTTTTCTAAATACTTATAACTTCTTTTTATCTCTAAGTTATACAAACTCTAAAAGCTGAAATTCCATCTTCTTTTCTTACTTTACTTCCTCACTTTTCTAAATGCTTATAACTTCTTTTTATTCCAAGTCTTAGTAACTCTAAAAGCTGAAATTCCATCTTCTTTTCTTACTTTACTTCCTCACTTTTCTAAATGCTTATAACTTCTTTTTATCTCTAAGTTTAATAATTCTAAAAGTTTTAATTCTATCTTCTTTTCTTACTTTATTTCCTCACTTTTCTAAATGCTTATAACTTCTTTTTATCTCTAAGTTTTAGTAACTCTAAAGGCTGAAATTCCATCTTCTTTTCTTACTTTACTTCCTCACTTTTCTAAATGCTTATAACTTCTTTTTATCTCTAAGTTTTAGTAACTCTAAAGGCTGAAATTCCATCTTCTTTTCTTACTTTACTTCCTCACTTTTCTAAATACTTATAACTTCTTTTTATCTCTAAGTTTTAGTAACTCTAAAAGCTGAAATTCTATCTTTTTTTCTTACTTTATTTCCTCACTTTTCTAAATGCTTATAACTTCTTTTTATCTCTAAGTTTTAGTAACTCTAAAAGCTGAAATTCTATCTTCTTTTCTTACTTTATTTCCTCACTTTTCTAAATACTTATATCTTCTTTTTATCTCTAAGTTTTAGTAACTCTAAAGGCTGAAATTCCATCTTCTTTTCTTACTTTACTTCCTCACTTTTCTAAATACTTATAACTTCTTTTTATCTCTAAGTTTTAGTAACTCTAAAAGCTGAAATTCTATCTTCTTTTCTTACTTTATTTCCTCACTTTTCTAAATGCTTATAACTTCTTTTTATCTCTAAGTTTAATAATTCTAAAAGTTTTAATTCCATCTTCTTTTCTTACTTTATTTCCTCATTTTTCTAAATGCTTATAACTTCTTTTTATCTCTAAGTTTTAGTAACTCTAAAAGCTGAAATTCTATCTTCTTTTCTTACTTTATTTCCTCACTTTTCTAAATGCTTATAACTTCTTTTTATCTCTAAGTTTTAGTAACTCTAAAAGCTGAAATTCTATCTTCTTTTCTTACTTTACTTCCTCACTTTTCTAAATGCTTATAACTTCTTTTTATCTCTAAGTTATACAAACTCTAAAAGCTGAAATTCCATCTTCTTTTCTTACTTTACTTCCTCACTTTTCTAAATACTTATAACTTCTTTTTATCTCTAAGTTATACAAACTCTAAAAGCTGAAATTCCATCTTCTTTTCTTACTTTACTTCCTCACTTTTCTAAATGCTTATAACTTCTTTTTATCTCTAAGTTTAATAATTCTAAAAGTTTTAATTCTATCTTTTTTCTTACTTTACTTCCTCACTTTTCTAAATACTTATAACTTCTTTTTATCTCTAAGTTATACAAACTCTAAAAGCTGAAATTCCATCTTCTTTTCTTACTTTACTTCCTCACTTTTCTAAATGCTTATAACTTCTTTTTATCTCTAAGTTTAATAATTCTAAAAGTTTTAATTCCATCTTCTTTTCTTACTTTACTTCCTCACTTTTCTAAATACTTATAACTTCTTTTTATCTCTAAGTTATACAAACTCTAAAAGCTGAAATTCCATCTTCTTTTCTTACTTTACTTCCTCACTTTTCTAAATGCTTATAACTTCTTTTTATTCCAAGTCTTAGTAACTCTAAAAGCTGAAATTCCATCTTCTTTTCTTACTTTACTTCCTCACTTTTCTAAATGCTTATAACTTCTTTTTATCTCTAAGTTTAATAATTCTAAAAGTTTTAATTCTATCTTTTTTTCTTACTTTACTTCCTCACTTTTCTAAATACTTATAACTTCTTTTTATCTCTAAGTTATACAAACTCTAAAAGCTGAAATTCCATCTTCTTTTCTTACTTTACTTCCTCACTTTTCTAAATGCTTATCACTTCTTTTTATCTCTAAGTTTAATAATTCTAAAAGTTTTAATTCTATCTTTTTTTCTTACTTTACTTCCTCACTTTTCTAAATGCTTATAACTTCTTTTTATCTATAAGTTTTAGTAACTCTAAAAGCTGAAATTCCATCTTCTTTTCTTACTTTACTTCCTCACTTTTCTAAATGCTTATAACTTCTTTTTATCTCTAAGTTTAATAATTCTAAAAGTTTTAATTCCATCTTCTTTTCTTACTTTACTTCCTCACTTTTCTAAATACTTATAACTTCTTTTTATCTCTAAGTTATACAAACTCTAAAAGCTGAAATTCCATCTTCTTTTCTTACTTTACTTCCTCACTTTTCTAAATACTTATAACTTCTTTTTATCTCTAAGTTTTAGTAACTCTAAAAGCTGAAATTCTATCTTTTTTTCTTACTTTATTTCCTCACTTTTCTAAATGCTTATAACTTCTTTTTATCTCTAAGTTTTAGTAACTCTAAAAGCTGAAATTCTATCTTCTTTTCTTACTTTATTTCCTCACTTTTCTAAATACTTATATCTTCTTTTTATCTCTAAGTTTTAGTAACTCTAAAGGCTGAAATTCCATCTTCTTTTCTTACTTTACTTCCTCACTTTTCTAAATACTTATAACTTCTTTTTATCTCTAAGTTTTAGTAACTCTAAAAGCTGAAATTCTATCTTCTTTTCTTACTTTATTTCCTCACTTTTCTAAATGCTTATAACTTCTTTTTATCTCTAAGTTTAATAATTCTAAAAGTTTTAATTCCATCTTCTTTTCTTACTTTATTTCCTCATTTTTCTAAATGCTTATAACTTCTTTTTATCTCTAAGTTTTAGTAACTCTAAAAGCTGAAATTCTATCTTCTTTTCTTACTTTATTTCCTCACTTTTCTAAATGCTTATAACTTCTTTTTATCTCTAAGTTTTAGTAACTCTAAAAGCTGAAATTCTATCTTCTTTTCTTACTTTACTTCCTCACTTTTCTAAATGCTTATAACTTCTTTTTATCTCTAAGTTATACAAACTCTAAAAGCTGAAATTCCATCTTCTTTTCTTACTTTACTTCCTCACTTTTCTAAATACTTATAACTTCTTTTTATCTCTAAGTTATACAAACTCTAAAAGCTGAAATTCCATCTTCTTTTCTTACTTTACTTCCTCACTTTTCTAAATGCTTATAACTTCTTTTTATCTCTAAGTTTAATAATTCTAAAAGTTTTAATTCTATCTTTTTTCTTACTTTACTTCCTCACTTTTCTAAATACTTATAACTTCTTTTTATCTCTAAGTTATACAAACTCTAAAAGCTGAAATTCCATCTTCTTTTCTTACTTTACTTCCTCACTTTTCTAAATGCTTATAACTTCTTTTTATCTCTAAGTTTAATAATTCTAAAAGTTTTAATTCCATCTTCTTTTCTTACTTTACTTCCTCACTTTTCTAAATACTTATAACTTCTTTTTATCTCTAAGTTATACAAACTCTAAAAGCTGAAATTCCATCTTCTTTTCTTACTTTACTTCCTCACTTTTCTAAATGCTTATAACTTCTTTTTATTCCAAGTCTTAGTAACTCTAAAAGCTGAAATTCCATCTTCTTTTCTTACTTTACTTCCTCACTTTTCTAAATGCTTATAACTTCTTTTTATCTCTAAGTTTAATAATTCTAAAAGTTTTAATTCTATCTTTTTTTCTTACTTTACTTCCTCACTTTTCTAAATACTTATAACTTCTTTTTATCTCTAAGTTATACAAACTCTAAAAGCTGAAATTCCATCTTCTTTTCTTACTTTACTTCCTCACTTTTCTAAATGCTTATCACTTCTTTTTATCTCTAAGTTTAATAATTCTAAAAGTTTTAATTCTATCTTTTTTTCTTACTTTACTTCCTCACTTTTCTAAATGCTTATAACTTCTTTTTATCTATAAGTTTTAGTAACTCTAAAAGCTGAAATTCCATCTTCTTTTCTTACTTTACTTCCTCACTTTTCTAAATGCTTATAACTTCTTTTTATTCCAAGTCTTAGTTTCTCTAAAAGCTGAAATTCCATCTTCTTTTCTTACTTTATTTCCTCACTTTTCTAAATACTTATAACTTCTTTTTATCTCTAAGTTTAATAATTCTAAAAGTTTTAATTCTATCTTCTTTTCTTACTTTATTTCCTCATTTTTCTAAATACTTATAACTTCTTTTTATTCTAAGTTTTAGTAATTCCAAAGGCTGAAATTCCATCTTCTTTTCTTACTTTACTTCCTCACTTTTCTAAATACTTATAACTTCTTTTATCTCTAAGTTTAATAATTCTAAAAGTTTTAATTCCATCTTCTTTTCTTACTTTATTTCCTCATTTTTCTAAATGCTTATAACTTCTTTTTATCTCTAAGTTTTAGTAACTCTAAAAGCTGAAATTCTATCTTCTTTTCTTACTGTACTTCCTCACTTTTCTAAATACTTATAACTTCTATTTATCTCTAAGTATAATTAACTCTAAAAGCTGAAATTCCATCATCTTTTCTTACTTTACTTCCTCACTTTTCTAAATACTTATAACTTCTTTTTATCTCTAAGTTTTAGTAACTAAAAAAGCTCTAATTCTATCTACTTTCCTTGCTGAAATTATATCTTCTTTTCTTACTGTACTTCCTCACTTTTCTAAATACTTATAACTTCTTTTTATCTCTAAGTTATACAAACTCTAAAAGCTGAAATTCCATCTTCTTTTCTTACTTTACTTCCTCATTTTTCTAAATGCTTATAACTTCTTTTTATCTCTAAGTATAATTAACTCTAAAAGCTGAAATTCCATCATCTTTTCTTACTTTACTTCCTCACTTTTCTAAATACTTATAACTTCTTTTTATCTCTAAGTTTTAATAATTCTAAAAGTTTTAATTCTATCATCTTTTCTTACTTTACTTCCTCATTTTTCTAAATACTTATAACTTCTTTTTATCTCTAAGTTATACAAACTCTAAAAGCTGAAATTCCATCTTCTTTTCTTACTTTACTTCCTCACTTTTCTAAATGCTTATAACTTCTTTTTATCTCTAAGTTTAATAATTCTAAAAGTTTTAATTCTATCTTTTTTTCTTACTTTACTTCCTCACTTTTCTAAATACTTATAACTTCTTTTTATCTCTAAGTCTTAGTTTCTCTAAAAGCTGAAATTCCATCTTCTTTTCTTACTGTACTTCCTCACTTTTCTAAATACTTATAACTTCTTTTTATCTCTAAGTTTTAGTAACTCTAAAAGCTGAAATTCTATCATCTTTTCTTACTTTACTTCCTCATTTTTCTAAATACTTATAACTTCTTTTTATCTCTAAGTTATACAAACTCTAAAAGCTGAAATTCCATCTTCTTTTCTTACTTTATTTCCTCACTTTTCTAAATGCTTATAACTTCTTTTTATCTCTAAGTTTAATAATTCTAAAAGTTTTAATTCTATCTTTTTTTCTTACTTTACTTCCTCACTTTTCTAAATACTTATAACTTCTTTTTATCTCTAAGTCTTAGTTTCTCTAAAGGCTGAAATTCCATCTTCTTTTCTTACTTTACTTCCTCACTTTTCTAAATACTTATAACTTCTTTTTATCTCTAAGTTATACAAACTCTAAAAGCTGAAATTCCATCTTCTTTTCTTACTTTACTTCCTCACTTTTCTAAATGCTTATAACTTCTTTTTATCTCTAAGTTTAATAATTCTAAAAGTTTTAATTCTATCTTTTTTTCTTACTTTACTTCCTCACTTTTCTAAATACTTATAACTTCTTTTTATCTCTAAGTCTTAGTTTCTCTAAAAGCTGAAATTCCATCTTCTTTTCTTACTTTACTTCCTCACTTTTCTAAATACTTATAACTTCTTTTTATCTCTAAGTTTTAGTAACTCTAAAAGCTGAAATTCTATCTTCTTTTCTTACTTTATTTCCTCACTTTTCTAAATACTTATAACTTCTTTTTATCTCTAAGTTATACAAACTCTAAAGGCTGAAATTCCATCTTCTTTTCTTACTTTACTTCCTCACTTTTCTAAATGCTTATAACTTCTTTTTATCTCTAAGTTTTAGTAACTCTAAAAGCTGAAATTCTATCTTCTTTTCTTACTTTATTTCCTCACTTTTCTAAATGCTTATAACTTCTTTTTATCTCTAAGTTTTAGTAACTCTAAAAGCTGAAATTCTATCTTCTTTTCTTACTTTATTTCCTCACTTTTCTAAATGCTTATAACTTCTTTTTATCTCTAAGTTTTAGTAACTCTAAAGGCTGAAATTCCATCTTCTTTTCTTACTTTACTTCCTCACTTTTCTAAATACTTATAACTTCTTTTTATCTCTAAGTTTTAGTAACTCTAAAGGCTGAAATTCTATCTTCTTTTCTTACTTTATTTCCTCACTTTTCTAAATGCTTATAACTTCTTTTTATCTCTAAGTTTTAGTAACTCTAAAGGCTGAAATTCCATCTTCTTTTCTTACTTTACTTCCTCACTTTTCTAAATACTTATAACTTCTTTTTATCTCTAAGTTTTAGTAACTCTAAAAGCTGAAATTCTATCTTCTTTTCTTACTTTATTTCCTCACTTTTCTAAATGCTTATAACTTCTTTTTATCTCTAAGTTTTAGTAACTCTAAAAGCTGAAATTCTATCTTCTTTTCTTACTTTACTTCCTCACTTTTCTAAATGCTTATAACTTCTTTTTATCTCTAAGTTATACAAACTCTAAAAGCTGAAATTCCATCTTCTTTTCTTACTTTACTTCCTCACTTTTCTAAATACTTATAACTTCTTTTTATCTCTAAGTTATACAAACTCTAAAAGCTGAAATTCCATCTTCTTTTCTTACTTTACTTCCTCACTTTTCTAAATTCTTATAACTTCTTTTTATTCTAAGTTTTAGTAACTCTAAAAGCTGAAATTCCATCTTCTTTTCTTACTTTACTTCCTCACTTTTCTAAATGCTTATAACTTCTTTTTATTCTAAGTTTTAGTAATTCCAAAGGCTGAAATTCCATCTTCTTTTCTTACTTTACTTCCTCACTTTTCTAAATACTTATAACTTCTTTTTATCTCTAAGTTTTAGTAATTCTAAAAGCTGAAATTCCATCTTCTTTTCTTACTTTACTTCCTCACTTTTCTAAATGCTTATAACTTCTTTTTATCTCTAAGTTTTAGTAACTCTAAAAGCTGAAATTCTATCTTCTTTTCTTACTTTACTTCCTCACTTTTCTAAATACTTATAACTTCTTTTTATCTCTAAGTTTTAGTAACTCTAAAAGCTCTAATTCTATCTACTTTCCTTGCTGAAATTATATCTTCTTTTCTTACTTTATTTCCTCACTTTTCTAAATACTTATAACTTCTTTTTATCTCTAAGTTTAATAATTCTAAAAGTTTTAATTCCATCTTCTTTTCTTACTTT
The DNA here is from genome assembly GCA_946699065.1 of Loxodes magnus. NCBI lineage: Eukaryota > Ciliophora > Karyorelictea > Loxodida > Loxodidae > Loxodes > Loxodes magnus. The sequence continues at coordinate 3,018 of CAMPDV010005670.1, read as the reverse complement.
ATTTCCTCATTTTTCTAAATGCTTATAACTTCTTTTTATCTCTAAGTTTTAGTTTCTCTAAAAGCTGAAATTCTATCTTCTTTTCTTACTTTATTTCCTCATTTTTCTAAATACTTATAACTTCTTTTTATCTCTAAGTTTTAGTAACTCTAAAAGCTGAAATTCTATCTTCTTTTCTTACTTTATTTCCTCACTTTTCTAAATGCTTATAACTTCTTTTTATCTCTAAGTTTTAGTAACTCTAAAAGCTGAAATTCCATCTTCTTTTCTTACTTTACTTCCTCACTTTTCTAAATGCTTATAACTTCTTTTTATCTCTAAGTTTAATAATTCTAAAAGTTTTAATTCTATCTTTTTTTCTTACTTTACTTCCTCACTTTTCTAAATACTTATAACTTCTTTTTATCTCTAAGTTATACAAACTCTAAAAGCTGAAATTCCATCTTCTTTTCTTACTTTACTTCCTCACTTTTCTAAATTCTTATAACTTCTTTTTATTCTAAGTTTTAGTAACTCTAAAAGCTGAAATTCCATCTTCTTTTCTTACTTTACTTCTTCGCTTTTCTAAATAATTATAACTTCTTTTTATCTCTAAGTTTTAGTAATTCTAAAAGCTGAAATTCCATCTTCTTTTCTTACTTTATTTCCTCACTTTTCTAAATACTTATAACTTCTTTTTATCTCTAAGTTTTAGTAATTCTAAAAGCTGAAATTCCATCTTCTTTTCTTACTTTACTTCCTCACTTTTCTAAATACTTATAACTTCTTTTTATCTCTAAGTTTTAGTAATTCTAAAAGCTGAAATTCCATCTTCTTTTCTTACTTTACTTCTTCGCTTTTCTAAATAATTATAACTTCTTTTTATCTCTAAGTTTTAGTAACTCTAAAAGCTGAAATTCCATCTTCTTTTCTTACTTTATTTCCTCACTTTTCTAAATACTTATAACTTCTTTTTATCTCTAAGTTTTAGTAATTCTAAAAGCTGAAATTCCATCTTCTTTTCTTACTTTACTTCCTCACTTTTCTAAATATTTATAACTTCTTTTTATCTCTAAGTCTTAGTTTCTCTAAAAGCTGAAATTCTATCTTCTTTTCTTACTTTACTTCCTCACTTTTCTAAATTCTTATAACTTCTTTTTATCTCTAAGTTTTAGTAATTCTAAAGGCTGAAATTCTATCTTCTTTTCTTACTGTACTTCCTCACTTTTCTAAATACTTATAACTTCTATTTATTCTAAGTTTTAGTAAATCTAAAAGCTGATATTCTATCTTCTTTTCCTACTTTATTTCCTCACTTTTCTAAATACTTATAACTTCTTTTTATCTCTAAGTTTTAGTAATTCTAAAAGCTGAAATTCCATCTTCTTTTCTTACTTTACTTCCTCACTTTTCTAAATACTTATAACTTCTTTTTATCTCTAAGTTTTAGTAACTCTAAAAGCTGAAATTCCATCTTCTTTTCTTACTTTACTTCCTCACTTTTCTAAATGCTTATAACTTCTTTTTATTCCAAGTCTTAGTTTCTCTAAAAGCTGAAATTCCATCTTCTTTTCTTACTTTACTTCTTCGCTTTTCTAAATAATTATAACTTCTTTTTATCTCTAAGTTTTAGTAACTCTAAAAGCTGAAATTCCATCTTCTTTTCTTACTTTATTTCCTCACTTTTCTAAATACTTATAACTTCTTTTTATCTCTAAGTTTTAGTAATTCTAAAAGCTGAAATTCCATCTTCTTTTCTTACTTTACTTCCTCACTTTTCTAAATACTTATAACTTCTTTTTATCTCTAAGTCTTAGTTTCTCTAAAAGCTGAAATTCTATCTTCTTTTCTTACTTTACTTCCTCACTTTTCTAAATTCTTATAACTTCTTTTTATCTCTAAGTTTTAGTAATTCTAAAGGCTGAAATTCTATCTTCTTTTCTTACTGTACTTCCTCACTTTTCTAAATACTTATAACTTCTATTTATTCTAAGTTTTAGTAAATCTAAAAGCTGATATTCTATCTTCTTTTCCTACTTTATTTCCTCATTTTTCTAAATACTTATAACTTCTTTTTATCTCTAAGTTTTAGTAATTCTAAAAGCTGAAATTCCATCTTCTTTTCTTACTTTACTTCCTCGCTTTTCTAAATACTTATAACTTCTTTTTATCTATAAGTTTTAGTAACTCTAAAAGCTGAAATTCCATCTTCTTTTCTTACTTTACTTCCTCACTTTTCTAAATGCTTATAACTTCTTTTTATCTCTAAGTTTAATAATTCTAAAAGTTTTAATTCTATCTTTTTTTCTTACTTTACTTCCTCACTTTTCTAAATGCTTATAACTTCTTTTTATCTATAAGTTTTAGTAACTCTAAAAGCTGAAATTCCATCTTCTTTTCTTACTTTACTTCCTCACTTTTCTAAATGCTTATAACTTCTTTTTATCTATAAGTTTTAGTAACTCTAAAAGCTGAAATTCCATCTTCTTTTCTTACTTTATTTCCTCATTTTTCTAAATACTTATAACTTCTTTTTATCTCTAAGTTTAATAATTCTAAATTTTTAATTCTATCTTCTTTTCTTACTTTATTTCCTAATTTTTCTAAATACTTATAACTTCTTTTTATTCTAAGTTTTAGTAATTCTAAAGGCTGAAATTCCATCTTCTTTTCTTACTTTACTTCCTCACTTTTCTAAATACTTATAACTTCTTTTTATCTCTAAGTTTAATAATTCTAAAAGTTTTAATTCCATCTTCTTTTCTTACTTTATTTCCTCATTTTTCTAAATGCTTATAACTTCTTTTTATCTCTAAGTTTTAGTAACTCTAAAAGCTGAAATTCTATCTTCTTTTCTTACTGTACTTCCTCACTTTTCTAAATACTTATAACTTCTATTTATCTCTAAGTATAATTAACTCTAAAAGCTGAAATTCCATCTTCTTTTCTTACTTTACTTCTTCGCTTTTCTAAATAATTATAACTTCTTTTTATCTCTAAGTTTTAGTAACTCTAAAACTGAAATTCTATTTTCTTTTC